>CM069145.1:30735624-30808382 GCA_035221665.1 Okamejei kenojei
GGGGAAATTTGTGGGGATGGTAAATGAGTGGGAATAAATGTTGGGGGTAAAGTGTTGTGGTGAAAAGATGAAAGTATAAGAATTGTTGTTTGTGTGGATGGGGATGGGGTGTTTAGTGGGTGTAAGGATGGGGGTGTGGTGATGGGGAGGGGGGATTATGGTGTGGTTTGTGTGGGGTTTGAGGGTTTGGGGATTGTTTGTGTAGTGGTGGGGGAAAGGTTGTTGGGGGGTATTAGGTTTGGTGTGGTAGGGAGGGTCGCAGATGGACGGGAGGGCAGGTGTGTGGGGGTGCTTATAGAGGTGTATTATAGAAGGGAGAGAATATTGCGGGTTGATGAACTGATGAGTATATATTGCCCAGAGTAGGGGAATTGAAGACCTAAGGAACATAGTTAAATGTGAAGGAAAAAATTTAATAGAATCCGAGAGTAGAACCTGGCCCACAAAGAGTGATGGTGTATGGATCAAGCTGCCAAGTGGTAGTTAAGGCGGACTACCCAACGTTAAGAAACATTAGAAAGGTACATGGATAGGTCAAGTTGAGGGATATGGACCAAACACAGGCAGGTGGGCTAGTGTAGCTGGCATGTTGGTTGGTGTGGCAAGTTGGGCCAAAGGGCCGGTTTCCACACTGTATCACACTATGACATGAATAAGTCAGCCTGCTAACCTCTCCCTATTGCTCATTCCCGAGTCCCTGATAACATCCTGGTAAATCTTCTTTGATCCCTTTCAAGCTAACATTCCTATAATATGGTGCCCAAAGTGAATACAATACTCAATGTCACCAATGTCTATTCAACTGTAACATGACCAAACTTCTTTACTCATACTCTGACTGATGCAGGCCATGTGGCTAAACTTTCTTGATCCACCCCCATCCACTTGTTTAGCTACTTCCAAGGAACTATGCACCTCACTCCTAGATCCCTCTGCTTCACAACACTCCCAATAGCCCTCCCCATTCACTGTGTATGTGCTGTCCGCCATGTGAGTTCCCCATTCCCACCTCCTTTGATTCATTTCAGTTTTAAATGTCACATTAAAAATAAACTAGACCAAGTGGATGCGTTGGGCCTGGTTCCCCCAATGCAATATTCCACCATGCACCCATTCCCCCAACCGCAACCGTTGCCCCAACACACATATCCACCACTCACCGATAGCCCCCAAATGCGCAGGCGTGTTTATTTTAATGTAAATGAAATCCCCATTGTGATGTCATAGCTGTAACTGCCACTGCCACTGCAGTGTTCAAGTTGATTCTTTCTCAAACTGATTTTGTAAAGTTAAAACTTGTGAATAACTTGTAAATATAACATCAATCTGAACAAAAGTTGATAAAGAAAAACACACCACAAGACAATTCTGAGTAAGGTGCTCCAAACATTTTAGCGCCACCGTGTACCGTTTGGCCATAATTCAGGGCATGAATCACAGACAGACAGACAGGGAGACTCACTAACAAACAAGATGAGTTTTTTAGTAATATACAACACCAAGTGTCACACGGGAGGCCTGGTCCCCCAACGCAATATTCAAGCATTCACCCATAGCCCCATGGGAGGCCTGGTCCCCAACGCAACCCGTTCCTGAACGCAATAATCCACACACTTACCCGTTTTCCCCAACGCAACCTGTTCCCACAACGCAATATTTCAGCACTCACCCATAGCCCCCAACTGTGCAGGGGGCTCATTTCCCCTTATTCATGCTCCCTCATTAAATGCCAGGACCTGGGATTTGCAACAATGTAGCGGGCAGGGCTACAATCCCATGTGATGTCATAGCTGTAATTGACACTGCAGTGTTCAAGTCATTTTTTCTCAAAGTGGGGTTTTGTAAAGTTAAAAATGTGAATAACTTGTGAAATATAATATCAATATGAACAAAACTTATTTTTTTATATACACCACAAGACAATTGGTGAGACAATTGTGGTCCAAAACTTGTAGCATTATTGTGTACCGCTTTGGAGTAGTTCCAGGAACCCCGCACAAAGACATAGATAGAAACAAACAAGATGAGAGTTTTAGTAATATATAGATAGATGTAGCTAGATGTTATTTTGCCAACTCTGTCAGACATTCTTATCTCTCGTTTTCTCCATCCCCCCCCCCCCTCCACTCCACAATTTAGACACAGAGTTGCCTTCTCACTTTGCTGGTTCTGATGAAGGGCTCCAAACCAGAAATGGTTCAGACTATTTGTAATGTTAGTAACCTGTTGAAGGAAAGAGCATAGAATTGCTGGGAGACCCTGTAAACCTTGCTGTGCACGGATACAACTCCAGCTAAAAAGGTTAGAATACTGGAGTAACTCAGGGCAGCACAGTAGTAGAAATGTGCAGCGGTAGAATTGCTGCCTTTCTGCGCCAGAGACCTGGGTTTGATCCTGACCTTGAATGCTGTCTGTACGCAGTTTGTACGTTCTCCTTGTGACCGTGTGAGTTTTCTCCGGGTGCTCTTGTTTCTCCCACATGCCAAAGAAATACAGGTTTGCAGGTTAATTGGCTTTGGTAAAATTGTAAATTGTTGCTTGTGTGTAGGATAGAGCTAGTTTACGGGGTGATTATTGTTGGCGCAACTCGGTGGGCTGAAGGGTTGTTTCCGTGCTGTATCGCTAAAGTCTAAACTCAGTGGGTCAGGCAGCATCATGCTTTAATTTGTAAACCAGCATCAGCAGTTCCTTGTTTCTTTAACTGCAGTTAGTTGGGTTTGCATGGATGCCCATTACAGCCATAATGGTTGCTAGCTGCTTACCTCATTGGCTTCCTGTTAATGGCAAATAAGCCATTAAACAACAAGGTAGCCTTGACTGCTTGCAGTAATCATGTAAAGCAGGCTGTTACTTTAGGCCCCATTAGCCTATTGTTATCATGTTGCTTTGCCCTGTGGCAAATTGCCTTTAGTTGTTATTGGCATTGGAAAATGGCAGAGATCCAAACAGGAAACCCATGGCCTAATGAACAGATGGTGAGCAGAAAGACTACAGGAGATTTGCAAACCGCTGGTAATCATAATGGGCAAATGTGTTTGCTGTTATCAAGACCACATTTGGTCCAAATGCCCCAAGGCTCATCCCACTGAGAGTCAAGAGCACAGTGAAATTGTCAAGGAAGGAGAGAGTCAATCTCTGCTAGAAGGAACATTTCTAAGGACCCTTTAACTTGGAGTCTGTGTCCTTGAAGTGAGTGCCCTTGACTCTGTTCCACAGTAAATAAGCTGGTCCAGTTCCTTTGCAACCACACCTTGGCTATCAAGGTATTGAAAAGATTTACTGAAAAACAACAAGAGTTTTTATGCTTTCATATTGCAATATTTTTTTAAATTGGTTAGACTGCATTCAGCAGTATTTTAGTGCATTTTTGATCATTCTAGTACAGAATGGTGTGGAAGCTTTGAAGAGGGTTTAGAAGAGGTTTAGTAGAATGCTGCCTGGATTACAGTGTATTTGTTGTAAGGAGAAGTTGGATAAACTTGGGTTGGTTTTTCTCTGGAGCCATTGGAGGTTAAGAGGAGACCTGAAAAAAGTATATACAATAAAAAGGCATAGAGAAGGTAAAATTTTCTTAGCGTGATGATGTCCAAGACATGAGGGTATAGCTTTTAAGGTGAGAGGGGCAAAGTTTTAAAGGAAATGTGCGGGCAGGTTTTTAACATGAAGATTGATGGTTGCCTGGAATGTGGTCCCAGGGATGGTAGTGGAGACAGATATTATAGTGGTGTTTCAGAGGTTTTTAAATAGACACATGGAAAAGAAAAAAAAATGTAAGATATGGATCACATGCAGGCAGAGAAGATTAGTTTAATTTGGCATCATTCTGGCATAAATAATCACGGACCTGTTGCTAATGATGTACTGTTCTATGTTCTCAGTTTCCTCTTACTCTGCTCGCTGTCCTTCACTTCACCTGCCATTGCTCATAGAACTCATTTCATTAATCAAATCTTTAAACACTCCTGCGCATTTCACTTTTTCCTCAGTCGGTGTCCATTTAAAAAAATAAAGGTTCTGTGAAATCTTAGCACAACAACAATGTGGCACTGAAGAGATACAATTTTATTCTTGTTCATTTGCTAAGTTTCGGAAAGATTTACTTTTATTTCATAAAGTCAACTTAATTCAGAATAACAAATGTATACAAAACAAAAAAACTGTGCAAAAACTCTTGAGACATTCTCAGTGTCTATACATTCATTAGAACCACACCCAGTAGTGTTCATACCTATCTTTAAACAGAACAAAACACCCTTGCAATTCATGTGGCTCCCTGGGGTGATATCCATTCCCCTGTTTGAGGCATGTCACCATCAGACTCTGCCCCCCAATGTTCAGCAGCAGAAGGAACCTAAGTTGAGGTCTTCCCCCACAGAGCCTTGGGTTTGGCTGCACCAACCCTCCGTGCGTTCCTCAGCATATACTCCTGCATTCTGGAATGGGCCAGTCAGAAGAAGTCCTCCGCCCCCCACTGATGATCCCTTTTCCTGTCTCCAATGTACCCTCTCCATTGGACCCCCCCCCCCCCCCCCCCCCGTAGCCTTCCGGCTCTAGAACTATTTATCCAGAACTGCCATCGGGACATCAACCGCCTCGACTTCTCCACTCCCCTGTCTCACTCCAATCTCCCCACCCCCGAACGTACCGCCATCGACTCACTCCGTAACAACCCAGACTGGGTTATCAAACCCGCCGACAAGGGAGGTGCCGTGGTAGTCTGGCGCGTCGATCTCTATAAAGCGGAGGCCGCACGCCAACTCTCGGACACCTCCTCCTACTTACCCCTGGACCATGACCCCACTGACGAACACCAGGCCACCATCTCGAGTACCATAACCGACTTCATCTGCTCCAGCTCCCTACCCCCCAGAGCCTCCAACCTCATCGTTTCCCAGCCCCGCACGGCCCGATTTTACCTTCTCCCCGAAATCCACAAACCCGACTGCCCTGGCAGACCCATTGTCTCTGCCTGTGCGTGCCCCACCAAACACATTTCCACATACCTTGATGCCATCCTATCCCCCTTTGTTAAAATCCCTCCCCACCTATGTTCAAGACCCCTCAGACACTCTCCGTCGGCTCCGCGCATTCCATTCTCCAGGCCCCCATCCTTTCATCTTTACCATGGACGTCCAGTCACTCTACACCTCCATCCCCCACCAGGACGGTCTCAAAGCCCTCTGGTTTCTTCCTCGACCAAGGAGCAACCCATACCCGTCCACTGACACCCTCCTCCGCCTAGCGGAGTTGGTCCTTACCCTCAATAACTTCTCTTTTGACTCCTCCCATTTCCTCCAAACACAAGGCGTAGCTATGGGCACACGCATGGGCCCCAGCTACGCTTGCCTCTTTGGCGGGTACATCGATCAATCCTTGTTCTCGGCGTACCAGGGCCCCATCCCCGACCTCTACCTCCGTTACATCGACGACTGCTTTGGTGTCACCTCCTGCACCCACACAGAACTGACTGACTTCATCCATTTCACCACCAACTTCCATCCGGCACTCAAATGCACTTGGACCATTTCCAACATTTCCTTACCATTCCTTGACCTCACCATCTCTATTGCAGGTGATACATTCCTGACCGACATCCACTACAAACCAACTAACTCCCACAGCTACCTGGACTACTCTTCCTCCCACCCTGCTTCCTGTAAGGACTCCATCCCCTATTCCCAATTCCTCCGTCTATGCTGCATCTGCTCCCAGGATGAGGTGTTCCACACCAGGTCATCACAAATGGCCTCATTCTTCAGAGAACGGGGATTCCCCTCCCCCACTATAGCTGAGGCTCGCACCAGGGTCTGCTCCATACCACACAACACTGCCCTCTCTCCCCATTCCCCCATTCGCAAACAGGGCAGAGTCCCCCTGGTCCTCACCTTTCACCCCACCAGCCGCAAATACAACACATAGTCCTCCGCCAGTTTCGTCACATCCAACGTGACCCCTCCACTCGCCACATCTTCCCATCTCCCCCCCGTCTGCCTTCCGCAAAGACCGCTCCCTCCGCAACTCCCTTGTCAATTCTTCCCTTCCCTCCCGCTCTACCCCTTCCCCGGGCACTTTCCCTTGCAACCGCTGGAAATGCTACACTTGTCCCTTCACCTCCCCCCTCCACTCCTTTCAGGGACCCAAGCAGTCTTTCCAGGTCTGACAGAGGTTCACCTGCACCTCCTCCAACCTCATCTACTGCATCCGCTGCTCCAGATGCCAGATGATCTATATCGGTGAGACCAAGCGGAGGCTTGGCGATCGGTTCGCCGAACACCTCTGCTCGGTCCGCAATAACCAACCCGACCTCCCGGTGGCTCAGTACTTCAACTCCCCCTCCCATTCTGTATCCGACCTCTCGGTCCTGGGCCTCCTCCACGGCCAGAGTAAGCAACACCGCAAGTTGGAGGAACAGCACCTCATATTCTGCTTGGGGAGTCTGCATCCTCTGGGCTTGAACATTGAGTTTTCTCAATTCTGTTAACCCTTGCTGTCTCCTCCCCTTCCCACCTCTCCCTCAGCACTCGGGCCCTGGCATTCCCTCTCTCTCTATCTCTTTCCCCCACCCTAGTCGCACTAGCTTCTAATTTTCACACCACAAACAGCTTACAATGGCTTGTTCCCTTTATCATCGATACTTTTTTGCATATATTTCATTCATTGTTCTTTATCTCTCCACATCACCGTCTATATCTCTCGTTTCCCTGATCCCTGACCAGTCTGAAGAAGGGTCTCGACCCGAAACGTCGCCTATCTCCTTCGCTCCTTAGATGCTGCTGCACCCGCTGAATTTCTCCAGCCATTTGTGTAGCCCTGAAAGACATCTTGCTGTGCTGGGAGGCCAACAAGTTTCAGGCGGATCAGAAAGCATCTTTCATCAAGTTGATGTTCTTCCAGAAGCTATGAAAACGGTCACATTCTGAAGAACCAAGCACAATAATCTAAGTTGATTCTCCAGTGCAGTACAGAGAGAGTACTTCATTGGCTGTCCTTTGGATGAGACATTAAACTGCTGTTTCACTCCAGCTGTTTCAGCTGGTTGTCAAAGATGACATGGCTATACTTCACCAAAGCGTAGGATGTTATCACTAGCCAGTGTTTATCCC
This sequence comes from Okamejei kenojei, assembly GCA_035221665.1. Taxonomy (NCBI): domain Eukaryota; kingdom Metazoa; phylum Chordata; class Chondrichthyes; order Rajiformes; family Rajidae; genus Okamejei; species Okamejei kenojei. The sequence goes on from CM069145.1 coordinate 30,742,728, forward strand.
TCAATCAATATATTTCATGTGGGTTATCTGGTAATTGCTACTCGTGGAAGATTATCTTGTTGCTCCTATTAGTGGGAGTGAACCTTGTGAAAATTCTCTGCCATGTGTCTGACATTACAAGTGATTATAACTTCAAAGAGATCATATCTTAGGCTGCAAAGCACTATGGAACCTTATCAAAGAAACACAAAATGCCCAAGAAATGCAAGTTTTTCTCTTTATCATCAGATCCAATTCTTATGAAAGATATCATAAATTAATAATGCTTGCACATACGAAGTAAAAATATTTAGTATTTTTGCAGCGTGATCATTTTTAATGCAGCTTTAAGTAATATCTGGCAGCTTGCACCCATATAAATCACTTTATTATTTCAGAGATAAGCAATTGGAAAGCAAAACATGAAATGTTTCCAAATTCAAAATATCAATTTGTGACATCATCCACATATTGCACTCATAACGTTGTTTTCATTGGTTGAAGTTTCTCCAGGAATTAATTTGTCACCTGTCTGTTTCACATGAATAAAAATAGCTACAAAGCAAACAAGAACATGGTGTATATATAAGTGTAAGCATGTTGTAAAGAGCCATCAATTGGTTGCTGTTGTCAAGCTGAGCCATCTGCTGATGTCAGTAAAGTAGGATTTTTAAATATGTTACTTTTCAGTCAAGATAATGTTGTAACGTCTTCTTGCAAATTTATTTGCAGATGTTGTGGCTTGTAATCGTAGCAGTTACTTTGGGCAATGTGGTGAAAGGTAAGAACAGAACAATAGAGATTAAAACAGTGTTCCCAATAAAGATCCTGGTCCAAAACGTTGCCTGTCCATTTCCCTCCACAGAGATACCTGATCGGTTGAGTTCCTTCAGCGGTGTGCTTTTTTTGATCAAGTTTGCAGCACGTGTCTCCCAATAAAGGTGTTGCTCGTCTTACTGTTATTAAGTTACTGTCAAGAAAACAATAACTTCTGTCTAATATTTCTCCTCCCAAATGGCATGATTGCTTAACTTATTCTTTCCACTGTTTGACTCTCCAAATGAATCTGGGCATTTCCGTTTAACAAATTAGCTTTTGACATATTTGTCACAGGTTGCAATACTCGGCAAATGAGTAGAGGAATTAACTGCAAAGAAGTTGTGTAGATATAATATACAACAAAACAATTTCTGCCTAGTTGTAATCATGTTATATGGCATAGCATTATTTGTGCAGATTAATTTTTAAGGTCCCTACACTCCTTTCCCCAAGTAACCTTCTAATCCAAACAATGTTAAAAGAGGTTCAACATTTTTGATGTTGGGGGAAAGGTGAAAATCTGAAACTGGATCTGGCCAGGTGGTCAATAACACGTCAGGCACTTGCTCAAATCCCAGCAGTTAGTCCCATTGATGGCTTAAATATATGTAGAAGACTTACAGTTTACTGATCAGTGTTTGACCAAGAAAGAATAAGAACCTGGATTGATAATAGCACAATTCCTATGACCAAAATACGGTTGCGATGCAGATACTGAGGCAATTTGAGACAAAAGGAGCACATATTCCGTGCATGCAAAGTCCCTGCAAGCAGAAAATACATGAATAATGATGTAATCTTTAGTTTACTTTTAGTTCAGTTTATTATCACGTGTACCAAGGTATGGTGAAAAGCTTTTGTTGTGTGCTGACCAGTCAGTGGAAAGACAATACATGATTATAATTGAGCTATCTATAGTGTACAGATACATGATAATGGGAATAATGTTTATTGCCAGATAAAGTCCAGTAAAGTCAGATTAAAGATAATCCGAGGGTCTCCAATTAGGTAAATAGTAGCTCAGGACTGCTATCAAGTTGTTGGTGGGATGGATCAGTTGCCTGATAACAGCTGGGAAGAAACTGTGTCTGAATCTGGTGGTGTACGTTTATCACACTTCTATTCCTCTTGCCTGATGGGAGAGGGGAGACGAGGGAGTGGCCAGAGTGAGACTTGTCCGTGATTATGCTGGTGGTCTTGCTGAGGCAGCCTGAGGATCAAAGGAAGGGAGGTTAGTTTGTGTGATAGTCTGGGCTGAGTCATAGGGTGAATGCCTCATACATTTGGTATAAATTGAAGGATAGATATCAGCCAGACTATCCCTAGTGTTATACAACTATTCCCTAAACCTATTATGCTCAGGTAACTGGACATATATATGCCTTAGCATATAATCATCATTATGTGGGTTAACTTTTTAAATCATTAACTTTCTATGCAAAAGCAAATTTGCTACCTCTGAAACTGGCAGACAGATTGAGAAAAAAATAGTTTATTGAAAACCGTTCATCAAAACATTTCTTTTGATTTAAAAAAATTTTCATTACATTATCAAAATTGGTGAAGTTGCAGACAATGAGGAAGGTTCTGTCAAAGTTTACCGCGAGATATACAGTAGATCAGGAACAGAATGGCTGGAGAAAATGGCAGATGGAGTTTAATCTGAGCAAATGTGTGGGGTGTTAACACTTTGGGAGGTTGATTGCAAGGTGAAAATATAGGGCAAGATCCTTAACAGTATTGTGTAGGAAGGAACTGCAGATGCTGCTTTAAATCGAAGATAGGCACAAAAGGCTGGAGTAACTCAGCGGGACAGTATTGACATACGGAGGGATCTTGGAGCCCATGTCCATGGTTCCTTATTCAATGTGTAGAAAGGAACTGTAGATGCTGGTATATAACAAAGAAAGACACAAAATGAAAGAGTAACTCAACAGGTCAGACAGCATCTCTGGAGAAAGAGGATGGATAATGGTTTGGTTCGGGACCCTTCTTCAGAGTCTGAAGAAGGGTCCCGACTTGAAATGTCACCCATCCTTTTACTCCAGAGATGCTGCCTTATCTGTTGAGTTACTCCAGCACTCTGTGTCTAACTCCCTATTCAATGTTCTTTTTTGACAGATTTTCTTCATTGATTCAATTCACTTCTTACTAACACTGGCTGACCTAAATGAAAGGAGAATAAAAGCTGCCTTTTATATATATTTTATATATCCTAATTTATGAAATTTGCTTATGAAGTAACTTCTCTTTACAGCGGAGGAAATCTGCTACAACAGAGTAGGCTGCTTTACTGATGATGTCCCATGGGGTGGAACTAAACAAAGACCTATTAAAAGACTACCTTGGTCTCCAGAAAAGATTAACACACAGTTTTTGCTTTGGACAAGAAGGAATACAGCAGCTTTTCAGGTACTGTTCAGTTTACTGTTTTCTTTCATAACTTAAAATGAGGTTGAATGCAATAACAACATGACATATTTAAAGAAAAAAACAGAAAATCCAAGAGATCCACCAGCGACTAAGAGGTTATAAAAAGTTAAAGTTTTGCCCCATACCTGAATTGCAAGATTTGATAATAAACTGATATTATTTGAGTTGGAAAGCATAGGAAGTGAAAACTGGTATAATGGGGGGAAAGAAAATTGAGATGAATGAGAAAGATGAGAGAATTAAAGACAATATTGGCTGGGTCCATTTTCTCCTTGAACAATGGGCAATATGGCATGACCTTACAGGGGATTGAAAGCCAGGATGGGCATTGAAAGGGTAGATGGATAAAGCCTTTCTCCCAGGGTAGTGGAGTCTAAAAGTAACTGGCTTGGGTTTATGAAGGGAAAGATTTAAAGAGGATCTGAAAACAAAACTTTCACATGAGTACAAGGAACCATCTGTGAGTGGTCGAGGCAGGCACAATCACAATGTTTAAAAAATATTCGGACATGTACATGGATAGGGAAGGTTTGAAGTAATAGAGACCAAATACAGATAAATGGGACTAAGTCATCAGGGACATATTTGGCTGAAGGACCTTTTTCCATGCTGTATAACTCTATGAACCTATAGATATATAACCTTGTTAAGTTTTAAAGATCATTAGAAAAATATTGCAGAGATATAATAAGGTGTAGGATGTAAAAAGTCATGTAAAAATAGAAGGTGTGGGATGAAAGAATTACAGAAAGAGGGATGAGTAACTATGGGAAATAGAAAAAGCCAGAACAAGGGAAGGGCATTGAACATAAAAGCAAAACACAAATGTAGGTGAATGCACACCAAGCTTTTCCAATTAGGTACAGAAAAAAACAAGGGTACAGTGCCCCCATAAGGTTGAGGTGTGTATTAGTGGAGCAGAACATGCACTGGTGCAATGTGTCAGTGTGAATCCCAGGTCTGAGATTTCAGGGTATTCAAAATGATGCCAGGCACTGAGTATAAATAAGCTCAGAAGTGGAGAAATAAATGGGTAAAGAGCCGTCAATCATAAAAAAGAAAAGAAAAGGAAGATATTAATCTGTGAGGAGGTAAAGAAAAAACATTAGGCAGTAGAGACAAGGAAAAGTAAGCAAAACGATAGGGACAAAGGTGCATTATCAGTGCAATCGAGGAAGAGAATTGTCAAGCACTTTAAAAAATACTGAAGAAAAAGAATCATGTGTGCTCAAGGACAAAACTTAAAAGCAAATTGAGAAGCCATACAAAGAATCATAAAGGATAGTACATATGAGAAAGTAAATATAATCCAAATGAGAAAACTAATCTATGTCTCAAGATTGGTACACAATCTTTTAGTCGGGAAGGTCAAATGGACAATCCAATCATTTCTGGTCATTTCACAGCACTCCAGAAATTAGACAGAGTACGTTTAGGCTCTACTGTCAAACGGCTGATACAATTATGGCGTCAGCACACAAGGGTGGCACCAATCTCCATGCTTTGTTGTTTGGAGCATTGACAACTTCTTTCCTGCTTGCCAATATTCCTTTATAATAACTCCCAACATTTCCACCCTTAATTCTCTTACCATTCTATCTGGCCTGTGAGCCAATAATAGAAGTGTGGTGTCAGCCTACACATGGGCCACTTATGCTCGAACCCTCGTCAGGGGATACGAGGGCGGGCACGTGACGTCATGGGCTAGAGGGAGTGTCCTGGTATTTAAAGTCTCTTACCTCGAGACCTAGAGCAGTCAACAGGTAGCTGAGCCCGAGAGTACAACCTCGCTCAGCTACAGCAACATTGTAATATGGTTAGAGCACCAACTTAACGTGTCACCACTGAATAAACAACACTTTGAACCGGCCTGACGTCTCACTTTTATTCACCGCGTATGGTGCCGCTACAGAAGCATAATTTCTGCCGATGCAGACCCATAGAGTCAAGGCAGCTCGTTCCATATAACCATTGATCTTTGTGGAATAAATCTCCTCAGGGTCTATTAAATCGTCCGTCCCCCCCCCCTCCCCTCCCCTCACCTTAAACATCTATCCTTTTTCTCTTGATTCCCCTACTCTGAACAAAAGACTGTGCATTTTGCACACCACTATAAAAGACTGTGATCTTGCACACCACAATAAAATCACCCCTCATCATCTTGTGCTCCAAGGATTAACATTCTAGCCTGCTCAGAATCCTGGCAATATTCTTGTCAATCTTCTCTGCACCCTTTCCAGCTTGGCATCATCTTTCTTATGACATGGTGACCAAACCCGAACACAATACTCAGAATGTAGCCTCACCAATGTCTTATACAACTGTATCATAACCTCCCAACATCTATACTCAGTACTCTGATGATGAGGGCCAATGTGACAAAAACCTTCTTGTCCACCCAACACACCTGTGTAGCCACTTTCAAGCATCTATGCACCTGCACTCCTAGATCCCTCTGCTGTACAACATTTCCCAGAGCCCTACCAATAATTGGGTAGGTACTCCCCTTGTTATACTGCGCAAAATGCAACACCTCACACTTCTCTGTATTAATTTCCATCAACCATTCCTCAGCCCACCTGCCCAACTGATTAAGTACTGCTACAGTACTTTTGGCAACCATCTTCATTATCTACAATACCACCTACGTTAGGTTCATCTGCAAACTTCAAATCCCTCTGCATTGAGGTTACTTCACCTGCTTAAAGCCTAGAGTGGGGTAAACTTGCAAAATCCGAGTGTCAGCAAGGTTGACATCAGCCAAATGTAACATATGGATCTAAATTGGATGGGCAGAGAACATCTGAGCTGGTTTTGACAAGAAATAATTTATATTTATGCAAGTAATCCTGATCTTTAATTTAGTGACATTTTACACAGAGCATCAAGCAACAGTAGTTAGACATAACCTTCATTATGTAGCTGCTTCCACCCCTAAATTGTCATTACAACTACCATTTCAATTAAAATCATTCTCACATGGAGCAATTTCGTCTACTCATGGAAAGTTTTATTTCATTTTTACTTTACAGCTTTTAAAGATGTAGTGACATAAACAAATCTAAAATGTGAATGATAGCAGACAGTGTGATCATGCATCATTGAAACACCATTAAGAATTTGAGAGTTGTATTAAAAAGAATTTCCTTGAAGGTGACATTGTTGCTTTGGAAATTTAGTTTAGTTTAGAGATACAGCATGGAAACAGGCCCTTCGACCCACTGAGTCCGTGCAATCACCCATACAGTAGTTCTATCCTAAAGTGACTAGTGGGGTGCCGCAAGGCTCAGTGCTGGGACCCCAGTTATTTACACTATATATTAACAATTTAGACAAAGGAATTAAATGTAACATCTCCAGGTTTGCGGATGACACAAAGCTGGGTGGCAGGGTGAGCTGTGAGGAGGATGCTATGAGACTGCAGGGTGACTTGGATAGGTTAGGTGAGTGGGCAGATGCATGGCAGATGCTGTATAATGTGGATAAATGTGAGGTTATCCACTTTGGTGGCAAGAATAAGAAGGCAGATTATTATCTGAATGGTGTCAGATTAGGAAAAGGGAAGGTGCAACAAAACTTGATGTCCTTGCACATCAGTCACTGCAAGTAAACATGCAGGTACAGCAGGCAGTGAATAAAGCTAATGGCATGTTGGCCTTCATAACAAGAGGATTTGAGTATAGGAGCAAGGAGGTCCTACTGCAGTTGTACAGGGCCCTGGTGAGACCACACTTGGAGTATTGTGTGTAGTTTTGGTCTCCTAAGTTGAGGAGGGACATTCTTGTTATTGAGGGAGTGCAGCATAGGTACACCAGGTTAATTCCCAAGATTACAGGATTGACATATGATGAAAAACTTGATTGTCTGGGCTTATATTCACTGGAATTCAAAAGGATGAGAGGGAATCTTATAGAAACATACAATTCTTAAGGGATTGGACAGGCTTGATGCAGGAAAAATGCAGGAAGTCCAGAACCAGGGGTCACAGTGTAAGAATAAGGGATAGGCCATTAAGGATCGAGATGAGGAGAAATTTTTTAACCCAAACGTTGTGAAACTGTGGAATTCTCTGCCACAGAAGGCAGTGGAGGCCAATTCACTGGATGTTTTCAAGGGATAGTTAGATATTGCTCTACAGGCTAACGGAATCTAAGGATATGGAGAGAAAGCAGGAACGAGGTACTGATTTTGGATACAAAAAGCTGGAATAATTCAGTGGAAACAGGCAGCATATCTGTAGCGAAGTGGGTGACGTTTCGGGTCGAGACCTTTCTTCAGATGATCAGCCATGATCATATTGAATGTCGGTGTTGGCTCGAAGGGCCGAATGGCCTACTTCTGCACCTATTTTCTATGTTTCTATGTTACACACTAGGGACAATTTACAGAAGCCAATTAACCTACAAACCTGCACGTCTTTGGGATGTGGGACGAAACTGGAGCACCCGGAGAAATCGCACACTGTCACAGGGAGAATGTCCAAACTATGTGCAGACAGCATTCATGGTCAGGATCGAACCGGCGTCTCTGGCGATGTGAGGCTGCAACTGTACCGCTGTGCCACCGTGATGCCTATGTTATATGTAATGTTAGGAAGGAACTACAGATGCTGGTTTATACCGAAGATGGACACAAAATGCTGGAATAATTCAGTGGGTCAGGCAGCCTCGCTGGAGGAAAGGAATAGGTGATGTTTTGGGTCAGAACTTTTCTTCAGACTCTCTTCAGACAGTCTGAAGAAGGGTTCTATCCCGAAACATCACCTCGTCCTTTTCACCAAAGATGCTACTTGACCCGTTGAAGTACTCCAGCATTTTGTGCCTATCTTTATATGTAATGTTATATGTTATTAACAGTATATAAACAGGTAACGGTGATGTAATATAAAAGTACAATTCCATTATTGTTTACTTTCTCTGCAGGAAATTACGGGAGTTAATCCTGCAACAATTGAAAGTTCTAATTTTGACCGAACAAAAAAAACACGGTTTGTTATTCATGGCTATATAGACAAAGGAGAGGAATCGTGGCTGACTGACATGTGCAAGGTACAAAAGAAAAATGGAGTCCATACAACATGCAGGATGAATTTATGTCTATATAATGTTTAAAATTAATGTCAAAATTAATTTTAATAATCTTTTTATTAATATGCGTTTATACATTTTTTCAAAGGATGTAGTCAATGGGGGCAAGGCACGCATTTAATGCCCACCACTGATTGTCCTTCAGAAAGTGGCAGTGAGGCTCCTTCCTGAACTGCTGTAGTCTGTTTAATGAAGGCATTTTTGCAGTGCCAATGGATTCAACAGTGGCTAAATGGGAGATACCAGAGAGTAATGGTGGATAACTGTTTGTCAGGTTGGAGGCTGGTGACTAGTGGGGTGCCTCGGGGAGCTGTCTTGGGTTCACCGTTGTTTGTCATATACATCACTGATCTGGATGATGGTGTGGTAAATTGGATTAGTAAGTATGCAGATTATACTAAGAATGGTGGTGTTGTAGATAATGAAGTAGATTTTCAAAGTCTACAGAGATATTTAGGCCATTTGGAAGAGTGGGCTGAAAGATGGCAGATGGAGTTTAATGCTGATAAGTGTGAGGTGCTACATCTTGGCAGGACAAATCAAAATAGGATGTACATGGTAAATGGTAGCAAATTGAGGAATGCAGTTGAACAGAGGGATCTAGGAATAACTGTGCATAGTTCAGTGAAGGTGGAATCTCATGTAGATAGGGTGGTAAAGAAAGCTTTTGGTGTGCTGGCCTTTATAAATCAGAGCATTGAGTATAGAAGTTGGGATGTAATGTTAAAATTGTACAAGGCATTGGTGAGGCCAATTCTGGAGTATGGTGTACAATTTTGGTCGCCAAATTATAGGAAAGATGTCAACAAAATTGAGAGAGTACAGAGAAGATTGACTAGAATGTTGCCTGGATTTCAGCACCTAAGTTACAGAGAAAGCATGAACAAGATAGGTCTTTACTTACGAGCACAGAAGGTTAAGGGGGGAAACATAGAAACATAGAAATTAGGTGCAGGAGCAGGCCATTCGGCCCTTCGAGCCTGCACCGCCATTCAATATGATCATGGCTGATCATCCAACTCAGTATCCTGTACCTGCCTTCTCTCCATACCCCCTGATCCCTTCAAGGGCCACATCCAACTCCCTCTTAAATATGGCCAACGAACTGGCCTCAACTACCTTCTGTGGCAGAGAATTCCACAGATTCACCACTCTCTGTGTGAAAAACGATTTTCTCATCTCGGTCCTAAAAGACTTCCCCCTTATCCTTAAACTGTGAGCCCTTGTCCTGGACTTCCCCAACATCGGGAACAATCTTCCTGCATCTAGCCTGTCCAACCCCTTAAGAATTTTGTAAGTCTCTATGAGATCACCCCTCAATCTTCTGAATTCCAGCAAGTACAAGCCAAGTCTATCCAGTCTTTCTTCACATGGAAGTCCCGCCATCCCAGGAATCAGTTTGGTGAACCTTCTCTGTACTCCCTCTATGGCAAGAATGTCTTTCCTCAGATTAGGAGACCAAAACTGTACGCAATACTCCAGGTGTGGCCTCACCAAGACCCTGTACAACTGCAGTAGAACCTCCCTGCTCTTGTACTCAAATCCTTTTGTTATGAATGCCAACATACCATTCACTTTCTTCACTGCCTGCTGCACCTGCATGCCTACTTTCAATGACTGGTGTACCATGACACCCAGGTCTCGCTGCATCTCCCCTTTTCCTAATCGGTCACCATTCAAATAATAGTCTACCTTCCTGTTTATGCCACCAATGTGGATAACCTCACATTTATCCACATTTGCCCACTCACCCAGTCTATCCAAGTCATCCTGCAGCCTCCTAGCATCCTCCTCACAGCTAACACTGCCCCCCAACTTTGTGTCATCTGCAAACTTCGAGGTGTTGCATTTAATTCCCTCGTCATTAATTCCCAAATCATTAATGTATATTGTAAATAGCTGGGGTCCCAACACTAGTCACCCCACTAGTCACTGTCTGCCATCCTGAAAAGGACCCGTTCACTCCTACTATTTGCTTCCTGTCTGCCAGCCAGTTCTCTATCCACATCAATACTTAACCACTAATGCCGTGTGCTTTAAGTTTGTATACCAATCCCTTGTGTGGGACCTTGTCGAAAGCCTTCTGAAAGTCCAGATACAACACATCCACTGCTTCTCCCTTATCCACTCTACTAGTTACATCCTCAAAAAATTCAATAAGATTCATCAGACATGATTTACCCTTCATAAATCCATGCTGACTTTGTCCAATGATTTCACCATTTTCCAAATGCGCTGCTATCCCATCTTTAATAATTGACTCTAGCAGTTTCCCCACTACCGATGTTAGACTAACTGGTCTTTAATTCCCCGTTTTCTCTCTCCCTCCCATTTTAAAAAGTGGGGACTTGATAGAGGTTTTTTAAATTATGAGAGGGATAGACAGAGTTGACATGGATAAGCTTTTTCCATTGAGAGTAGGGAAGATTCAAATGAGGACATGATTTGAGAATTAAGGGACAAAAATTCAGGGGTAACATGAGGGGGAACTTCTTTACTCAGAGAGTGGTAGCTGTGTGGAATGAGCTTCCAGTGGAAGTGGTGGAGGCAGGTTCGATTTTATCATTTAAAAATACATTGGATAGATACATGGATGGGAAAGGAATGGAGGGTTATGGTCTGAGTGCAGGTAGATGGGACTAGGTGAGAGTAAGTGTTTGGCACGGACTAGAAGGGCCGAGATGGCCTGTTTCCATGCTGTAATTGTTATATGGTTATATGGGTAGGGACTTCCATGATTGAGGCCCAAAGGCAGTGATATCTTTTCAAGTCAGGATGGTTTGCGACTGTGACTACTGGTGTTTCCCTCCCTGCTTTTCATTCACTCTTCAGGGGGAGGGACCATGGGTTTAATAGGTGCGGCTGGGATAGGCCAGGCAATAAACTGCAGTGCATTTTGTATATGGCAAAATTTATATATTGTATATTTTATACCCGCCTGTTCTCCTCCCAGTCAACTCTTCAAAATCGTAAACTTTTCCATTGTGTATCCTTGAAAGACCCCTTGGTTTTCTGACCCCTATTGTGCTCATCTCTCCAACACCCCAACCAGATTGTATCTGAAACTCATCCTGATCACCTACTCAATTTAATATGTCCTAAGGTTTATGTCTTTGCAACTGGTCCTTCCACTACAATTGATTCCATGTAGTGTCATTATCCTTTTACCTACCAGTGATATTGCCTCTCATCTTTCTCCCCAGTCCCATTCAGTCTTGCTATCCTCACACTGCTCTCACTTGCCTCTACACTCTACACATTCTCCATGATATCCCCTATTCACAATTACAGGAGATCAGTGGGTACACAAAAAGCTGGAGAAACTCAGCGGGTGCAGCAGCATCTAAGGAGCAAAGGAGATAGGCAACGTTTCGGGCCGAAACCCTTCTTCAACCCTTCTACAGGAGATCAGTCTTGGGCCTTATGCACAATAGAATAGCTGAATTTGGAAGTGCCACACAAAACTGTAACAAAGCCCCATTGCTCATATCATCTTAATGTGTGATTTTAGGTCAGGTTGCGTTTATTATTATTATGTATAGGGCGGCACAGTGCAGCCTTACAGTGCCAGTGCCCAGGTTCGGTCCTGACTACAGGTGCTGACTGTACGGAGTTTGTACGTTCTCCCTGTGACCACGTGGGTTTTCTGCGGGTGTTCCGGATCCCCCTCCCACACTCCAAAGACGTACAGGTTTGTAGGTTAATCCGCTTTTGTAAATTGTAGTAAATTGTCCCTAGTGTGTTGGATAGTGCTAGTGTACGGGATAATCGCTGGTCGGGGTGGACTTGGTGGGCTGATGGTTGTGTTTCCACACTGTATCTCTAAAGTCTAAAGACTATTGATCTATTTTTAAGGCAATGTTTGAAGTGGAAGATGTGAATTGCATTTGTGTTGACTGGCTACATGGCTCACTGACTTTATACGATCAAGCTGTAAACAACGTCCGGGTTGTTGGTGCAGAAATTGCCTACCTAATTGAGGTGTTGGAGGTAATGTTAGACTTACTGAAGGGTTGCAATACATTTCATTCCAAAAGGAATAGAATTGTTGCATTAAAGTCTATACTTTCATGTGTGAACAGAAAAATCTTAACTATAATCGTTCCGAGACTCACATTATTGGCCATAGCCTTGGCGCCCATGTTGCCGGAGAAGCAGGGAAGCGAATCCCAGGGATTGGAAGAATCACAGGTAAACACTTCAGCAAAAACAACTTATTAAAATAATGTTAACTGAAATCTGAAGTTATTTCCTATATTTTAAGCACATGTTTTCTGCCCCAAAGCTGGAATAGTCCCCCAAGGAATTCCTTTGACAGTGACAAAAGAAAGTAATGTTTTAGTGCTAGGAGTCAGCGTTCTTCAGTGCATGCACAATAGATGAGGGCTGTCATACTCATTTTGTCTGTCGATACATGTCTAAGAGCAGATAGCTAATTAGCCAACACAGTTTGTGCAAAAGACAGAAATGTGAAACTATAAAAGCCAACAGAATTCATTGATGCAAAAGTTTAGAATTTAGGCATTCTACTGTGGAATTAGGATTTGATTTGGATCTAGATGAGAATCAAGGTGATTTGCATCTGCCAGTTTCAAGGATTTTGTGTAAAATAAATTTGGAAATTGTTGAATTAGGTTCCAGTCTGCACTGTAAAATTATACATAATTTGGTGCTAATTGGCATTCTGGCAGAGAGATGAACACTCTGATGACAACAGCCATGGGAATGGTGCTCATGCCGGGAGCATAAACTAACACTAGATGCAGCTTGTAAATTTGTACATTCCACAGGATACAATCAAAATTCTTCTATTGCTGAATTATGATTCCACTGAAGTCAACAGAAGTGAGTTTAAGAGCAGAATAGAAAGATGAGATTAATTTCTAGCTCCTGCTATTTAAATCAGAGTCCGTGATTAAAGTTGGCTGATCTGAAACGTGTGGCCTGACCTACAGAGTTTTCCAGCATTCTGTTTTTAATTTAATATTGCTCAGTACTGGTAGGAAACATGGGCCCTGTGGAACTGTAGATATATAAGCTATTTGGGACCATAAAAAAGGATTGATATTAATGCAATAAATTTGAGCTATACTCAATATTTTCTGCTCAGGAATTAGCCTCCTATTTTTAAAATTACTTACACCTAGAAGAATATGGGCGCAATGAGCACCTGGGTATAAAATGTAAACGTAAGTGTATTCTGAATGTAATATTTCTAACATAAAATAATCAAAATGCCTATGGGGAATTGCTTGCTTTGACCAAAGTTCACTGAATTTATTTACCACCATAGCTCTGGATCCTGCCAAGCCCTTTTTTAAGGATACACCTATTGAAGTTAGAGTGGACCGTTCTGATGCATTGTTTGTTGATGTCATCCACACCAATGGTGCTCCACTGATTCCTTACATTGGTAAGATGTTCCGTGGACTATCATGGAGTAATTAGACCATGACTTTTTTTGTTGCCTTCTAATTGTAAATTAATTAATGTGACAGGCTTTGGACTGCTTGAAGATAGTGGACATCTTGACTTCTTTCCAAATGGTGGAGAATTGATGCCAGGATGTGACAAAAATATGATTTCAACAGTTGTTGACATTGATGGCATTTGGGAAGGTACAAGTATTTTCTAACAGTGCATATTTATCAAATATCAGTTTTCATATTGTACTCATCCTTTAGTTAGTAAGAACTGATTTACCAGTGCATTTTCTTGGAATAATTTGTACAAATGTTTTCTGGTTCTTTTAAAGGCACTCGTAACTTTGCAGCTTGTAACCACTTACGGTCATATAAATATTATACAGAGAGCATCAGAAGCAAAGATGGATTCATTGGAATTCCATGTAACAACTATGATGATTTTACAGCAGTAAGTTATTTATTTGAATTTCTCTTAATCTATGCATGACTAGAAGTGGTACTATACAGTTGCACACCTGCCTCATGGTTCCAATGACGGGTTTCATCCTGACCTCTGGCGATGTCCATGTGGAGTTTGCATGTTTTCCAGGTAATTGCCTGTTTGGACCCCATTTGCCATCCACATCTCATAGGCATGTTTGCTAGCAGCTTAAATGATTACCACAAGTCACCTCAAGTCTCAGTGGATGGAGAAGAAATGGGGAGAGGTGATGCGCATTTGAGAGAGAAATAGTTTTTTTTTGTTTTTGTTTGGGTTTTTTAATTATTTATTTATTTATTTATTTTAATAGATAGAAAAAATAAAGAGAAAAAAAAAGACATTTGAAAACATAAAATAAACTATTGAGAGAGAATTAGTTAACAGAAATGTAAGTGGAAGGATAGGATTGATGGAATTGTTCTGAGGAGCTGGCATAAACTTAATTGACCAAAGGACCTTTTATGTTAGAAAAATATGAATGTTGTGATCTTGTGGAGTGAATATTTAATACTATCATTTTCATTTAATACCAGTAACCAATGGGAAAATCCTGACATTAGACTTCATAATCAAATCTTAACAACCTCATTGAGTCATTTCTTTGTTTATGCTGAAATCTGTAGACAGTAATATAAGGCATACCTTTATAACAATTACTTTTTATTAAAAATGAATCATGCCCCAATTTCAATCATTCACCAGCATGAATTAACAGTGGGGAATGTATGGAGTGAGCTGCTGGAGGAGGTGCTATTGCAACATTTAAGAGACATTAAGACAGGTTAATGGATAAGACGGGTTTAGAGGGATATGGCCAAAACGTAGGCAATTATGACTAGTGTAGATGGAACATTTTGATCGGTGCGGACAAGTTGGGCCGAAGGGCCTGTTTCTACACTGTTTAACTGTATGACTCTATGATTATAAACAACATAGGAAAATGGGAATTTGGGTAAAACTGATGTAATAATTAGATAATTTGAATTAAGTAGCTTTGAATTAAGAAAGCTCACTGCAATTGGTAAAGTCTACTAAGATCCTTGGCACACTCAATT
Source organism: Okamejei kenojei (assembly GCA_035221665.1). NCBI lineage: Eukaryota > Metazoa > Chordata > Chondrichthyes > Rajiformes > Rajidae > Okamejei > Okamejei kenojei. The sequence continues at coordinate 30,758,008 of CM069145.1, forward strand.
TCTCCTTAGCCAATATTAGATTCTAAAATAATGAATTGTTCTAGGAGCCAGCTGCTGCACTCGTGTAAATACATTTGAATGGAAAGTATTTATGATTTTTCGAAACAAAACAAGCCATTATTCTTTCTCTATTCTGAAGCCTTTCCACTCACTCATGAATCACATTTTATTTATGACTTTCTAAGACTGCTGCGCCATGAGGGCCTGCACATTGGAAATTATACCTGGGGTCTTGCCAGTTTTTTGGTGTGGCCGCTGGTTGTGCGAGATGGGGAGGGGGGAGTTGCTGCAGCTCAAGTGAGGAGGGGGCCTGGCAGGAATCGAGATCTGCCAGAATGTTTCTTCATGGGTTGGGAGGCAGAAAAAATATCTTGGGATACACCTTTTTGAGGAATCCTCCCGAAATTCTAATCATTCCCAGAGAAGAATGATTAGAAGAGGCTTAAAGATGTTGCAGAGAGAGTGTATTGTGAACTTCTACTTGATTTGGTAGGTGGTGTACAACTTTCCAAAAAGTTGTGCTTTTACATCAAACCAAAACCTTTTTTCAGTTATACTTTTGGGTGTGCTGTCATTTTAGCATTTTTTAAATTTCACTGTAATGTTACCATGATGGCGCCAGGCCATTAAATTTGCTTTAGCTCCCAGTGTACAAACAGCCTGTAAATCCACATCTCAATGGCAACCTTACAATGGGTGCAATGTTTTAGTTTTAATTTTAGAGATACAGCATGGAAACAGGCCCTTCAGCCCACCAAATCCATGCCAACCAGTGATCACCCATTAGTTCTATCCTAGACACTAGGGACAATGTAGGATTGGCAGCCCATTACAGATTAGTCTAACATCGAGTGGGGAAAAACTGCTAGAGTCACTTTGGGAAAGTGGAGAAATCATTGGACAAAGCAATGTCGAAAGGTTAAATCATGTTCTGACGAATCTTGTGGAATTTTTCTTGTAGCGTGGATAAGGGAGAACCAGTGGAAGACAAGGTCCACATAAGAGACAAACTTTAAAGCATACCAGTATTGATGTGGATAGAGAACTGGCTGGCAAACAGGAAGCAAAGAGTAGGAGTAAACACAGTTCCAATATCTCCAAGTCAGCTGGGGGGCAGTGTTAGCTGTGAGGAGGAGGAGACTGCAAGTGACTTGGATAGGCTGGGTGAGTGGGCAAATGTTTGGCAGATGCCCACTTTGGTGGCAACTGGTGTCATGTACACCAGTCATTGAAAGTAGGCATGCAGGTGTGAAAAAAGCGAATGGTATGTTAGCTTCATAGCAAAAGGGATTTGTGTACAGGAGCAGGGAGGTTCTACTTCAGTTGTACAGGGTCTTGGTGAGACCACACCTGGAGTATTGCGTACAGTTTTGGTCTCCAAATCTGAGGAAGGACATTAATAGGGGAGTGCAGAGAAGGTTCACCAGACTGATTCCTGTGTCAGGACTGTCTTATGAAGAAAGACTGGATAGACCTCGCTTACTTACAAAATTCTTAAGGCAGGCTAGATGCAGGAAGATTGTTCCAGATGTTGGGGAAGTCCATCACAGCTAAGGATAAGGGGAAATCCTTTAAGACCGAGATGAGAAAGACTTTTTTCACATGGTGAGTCTCTGGAACTCTCTGCCACAGAGGGTAGTTGAGCCAGTTCACCCTTGTGGCTAAGGGGATCAGAGGGTATGCAGGTACGGGTACTGAGTTGGATGATCAGCCATGATCACATTGAATGGCGGTGCAGGCTCGAAGGGCTGAATGGCCTACTCCTGCACCTAATTTCTATGTTTCTATGTATAGTAGCCAATTAACCTACAAACGCGCAAGTCTTTGGAATGTGAAGGAACTTGAGCACCCAGGGAAAACCCACCCGGTCACAGGGAGAACGTACGAACTCTGTACAAACAATAACTATTGTCAAGATCGAACCCATGTCTCTGGCCTGTAAGGCAGCAAATATGTCGCTGTGCCACTGTACCGCCTCTACATTGTTTGGACATTGGCTTCGAAATTGGGTGACACCATGCTTGTTTCACATTAAATAGGTGTGTTAGCATTCACAATGAGGGTTTAACTCGCTGACTTGTTTATTTTTGGAAGTGACCAGAACACTGCCGGTCATTATCTTGCCTACCTTAGAGGTCACTACACTGCCTTGCAGTCCTAATGATGAGAGGGGCAGTACCTTATGCGACTGTTATCTCCCTCCGCATGGCACTCAAAATAGGGCTTTTTAAAAATGTTGTTGAGCATGTAACCATGTCTTAATCTTCAGCTGCCTCAAGTTCAAAATTATTTGGCCAGTCTTTGAAGTTATGACCTCTTCTCCATAAAATGTTTCCTTTATTTTTGTCAACTCAAGCAGATGATTCATTTGGGGCAGATTCATTCACGAGACTTTGATAACTTATAGCTATCTTACAGTGAACGCAGCCATGCAAAAGGTTTATGACTTCCTACCGCTTGTCTAAGATGCTGCATATACAATCAGTCTTTGTTTTTCCTAAGCAGCCAGGCTAATTTTTCACAGGTATTGCACACGATCTACTGACATACAAATATTCTGAACCCACAAGTCACAGTTACAACAACTCTGGACAATATCCTCGAAGGGGCGAAAACTAATATAAACGGTCCTTGTAGGATTTCACAGCTTGGGGCTGCAGTATGACAGCACTTATATCCTGTTTCTGTATTAAAAAAAAAATTAGCAAGCAAAATATGCTTTGATGTAGAGTGCAACATTTCACCATTCTAATGAAACAACCAAAGGTTACCCTATTTTTCTACAAGAAGCCTTTTAACGGACATTTATAGTGACTGTTATTTCAAAGGGCTGAAGCGTTTTTTTAATAAATAGGTAAGTAGGAGGCATTTTGCATCTGATAATGCCAGTAACTAACCATCTTTAATAAGCCATAAACACACTGCACAGATGTACCCTTAGACATTATATGCACAAAATAGCTGACATAACATTGAAGTCACGTGTTAAATTTCAGGTAATGAGTTCAACACACATATGTTAGCCAAATTTCTAGCTCAATTTAGTTTCATGGTCTACTATTGCTTATCAGTTGTTCACCACAGTGCAATAAGGAGCAAATGGGGACAATAAAGCCATAATATTAGAGTTGACCTTGACATTTCAGTATGAAATATTTATGTGATCATGTTTTTATAGCTCTAAATCTGCTTTTTGCACATCTGCTTTTTGTGGTGTTTTGGAGGTAATATTTTAGTACTTTTATGGCTTGTTGTAACCTACGCGCCTCTGAGATTTGAGCTCCATTTTTTCCTTTAAATGGCTCAAAAGGCCTTTACTATTAACTCACTGATCAAAGTTTAATGGATTGTTGGTTTTATATTATTTTATTAATATTAGATTAAACTTCATTGTGGTTTCGAGGACTGATTATTAATGTACAACAAAGGAAGGCAGCTGCCATTGAAGAGGCCTTCACTATTTATTTTATTTTCTAAGGGGAATTGTTTCAAGTGCCTACCAGAAGGTTGCCCATTAATGGGACACTATGCTGACACCTATCCTCTTGGAAATGCTACAACAGAATCTAACCCTAATTTTTATCTGAACACTGGTGATGCTCCATCTTTTGCACGTATGTATATCTTCCCAAATATTTTCAGATTGCTTTTAAATATATATACACACTACAAGGAAACTGCAGTGAAATCTCTAAATTTGATCTTGTACCACAGGTTGGAGATATAGGGTTTTGGTTAAAATTACCTGTACCAAGGAAATCAGAGGATTCTTCAATGTGGCTTTATATGGTCCCAATGGAAACACTCGACAATATCGAATCGCACAGTAAGTTTATGGCAGTAGTCAGGAGGCCAATGTTGTAAATAGTGTATTGGTGTGGCTATATATCATTCAGGAAGGTAGACACAAAATACTGGAGTAACTCATTCAATAAAACTGATGTTTTTTTGTTATATCATTTATGTAATTATAATATGAAAACTGTTCTTGTGTTTTAGTTTTAGTTTTGTAGTTTTAAAGATGCAGTGCGAAAACAGGCCCTACGGCCCACTGAGTCCGCACCGACCAGCAATCCCTGCACACTAGCACTATCCTACACACACTAAGGCCAATTTATAATTTTACCAAGCCAATTAACCTACAAACCTGTACGTCCTTGGAGTGTGGGAGGATTCCGGAGCACCTGGTGAAAACCCACGCAGGTCACGGGAAGAACGTACAAACACCGTACAGACAGCACCCAGAGTCAGGATCGAACCCGGGTCTCTGGTTCTGTAAGGCAACGATTCTACCACCACACCACCCTGTTGACCATGGTGTGGGCTGTGTTGACAAGGGCATATTCACTACACACTCTAGATGCTAACATTTCTTGCAATTTATTATATTTTCACCAACTTAACCTGCAATTCGGAATCAACGGCAAAGGGCAGAATATATGGACCAAGCTGGAGGAGCCTGAGAAATTGCTTTCAATTGAAGGCATTAGTGATCGTTGGTTTTTAGCAACAGTCCAGCAATTTTCATTTTTCTTGGCTTTTTGATGCATTGTTACAAATTACTAGGTTTACATGGCTGAAGAAACAGTCAAACCGTAGATGAGGGAATCTGCCAAAGTCCTACCCAATAAATCTAGTGAATCCTGAAGTTTTGTTTTTGTGGTTTGTTGTCAGAAACCATGGGTTTACGTTTACGATGTGGGAAAAGTATCTGTGCATGTTAAATTGGCTCATTTTTGGACATTGACCAATATATTTTGCTTTGCAGAGCTCTGTTAGAGACTGGAAAAACATTCACAGCTGACATTGACGTGGAGAAGGATGTGGGGGAGATTACGAAAGTCAAATTTCTCTGGAATAATAAGTTACCAAATCTTTTTGGGCCAAAAATTGGAGCAGAATCTATCACAGTATTAAGAACATTTGATCAGAAAATGCAAGTACACCTTTATTCTTAAATTATCGAACATGTCTGACTTATCAAAATTGGTTTAGACATTTTGACAATATTGTGAGTTGTATGTCCAGAATACATCTGCTGTACACTAGATGTAGGAAATCGGTTAAAACAAGTTGTATGATAGTGTTCCCATTTCACCTTTAGGTAAATAACCATTATTTTGGAAGATGGAAATCCCCAAATATCCTGCTAATATGATTAAATGTATAAGTTAACTGCATTTACTAGCTGGTGTAAAATAACATGACACATTGTCCAGTCACCCTCACATAAAAGTCAAACTTCCACATACTTTTTCTGAAAATAAACTAAAATCATTGTAATATATTGAAGGTAATTTATTTTTGAACACTTAGCTCATTTTAAAAATCTGTGTTGCGAAATCTAGTGAAATGATTGGATTGAGTGAAATGATATTCAAGTAAATCAACAATTTTAAGGGCCATATTTAAGTTGAAACATTTAGGGTTAATGTTGAACATGTAACTTCAAAGATAATTCATTCAGAAATAAGAAGCAACTTAACTCATCCCTCCTCTGAATCTCTGCATCAGGGTATTTAAGTGTTCTTGAGTTATTTCTGAGTGCTTGTTTCTCAACATTACCCTCAATACCAGGTTAGCCATTGATCATCCTCTGCACATGTTGACCTTTGTCACGTGGCTTCAAAACTTGAATACAATTTTTCATTAACACCAGGGAAAAATCCAAGTTCTCCACTCAACATTACCAGCCAAACCTGGACCTCCAAAGCCCAACCAATGATCTGTTCCTTCCTGAAAGTGAGAGTACCTATAAAACCAGTTAGATCCCCACTCTTCACAAATGCTGCCTTGCTTCACTCACTATTTCCAGCTATTGAACAGTTGAAGTACAGGACGGTTCCACTAACAGGTTCAGGGTGAATTTGATGTTCTTGTCCTTTCACCCATATCTCACGACTGGTTAAAATCAGGCCCTAAACCTACATAAGGAATCTGTCCTAAATCGGATCAGTAAAATGTTGAAATGGGTTTTGGCTAATATACACCTGACATTCCATCCAGGGAATCATTACAAACAATAAAAGAGATTCTATGTATATTTATGATATCTGTTGCTCAATTTAAAGTCATTGGACACAACATTCATTTAAGTATATGGCTTCCAAATAAATTGCTCTACTCTCACTGGAGCAATATAATTAATTTAGACTCCTCATAAAAAGTTACGTGTGTATTTACTGTTTCAGTCGCTGTTATGAATGATCTCACAAGAATACTTCTAAGCATACTCATACTATTTTATAGTTCCTCTTAGGCAAAGTTGATGAAATATAGAAATGCTGTTGATTTGTGTATTTAAAATGCATTTATTTATTCCAAGATAATATTTTATATTTCAGGTTTAAATTTTGTGGATCTGGCGGTAAAGGTGAAGATATTCTACAAACTGTTTTGCCTTGCTCAAATTCTTAAAAGAGATGTATTTGTTCATTTAATTTGAGCTTTTGGAAATAAAGTCATACAGTTTGAATTGTAGTTTGCTTTGTGTTTCTCTGAGTTTATTGGGCCTAATTGTGTTGGCCTATGTGTCTCACTACCTGTGTCTACAGGACCCATCTCACTGGCTCAAAATGTCCCTAACTCAAGGGCTATAGACTGACTGCGACAAGATAGGCAACTCAAAGTGAGGAAGCCCTATCTCGGAAATCTACATGAAAGTTTTGACTGCTGGCAAAGCCCTGTCTCCCCAGCTGTGCCAGCTGTGAAACCTATCAATTGTTTTAATAAACTTAAATATTCTATAGCTGTTCAAAGGATTCACGGATATGCTTTAAAAATATTTAGTTGTTTACAAAAAAACATTTAAAAAAATGTAGAAATGATTACATTTCTAAAATTAGTGCTTCGGCAAGGCAAGGCAACTTTATTTATATAGCACATTTCATACACGAGGCAGACACAAAATGCTTCACATAAAAACATGTCATACAATAAAATGAAATAATAAAAATAAAAAAATAAAATAAAATAGAAGAATTAAAAGAAAATAAAAGCAAAGTAAAAAATGCATTATAGAAAAGAGCAAAAGTTAAAAGTGCAATGTAGTTACGATTTAGCTGGAAGCTAAAGTAAACATAAAAGTTTTCAGTCTTGTTTTAAAAGTGGTCAAATGTGGGGCAAGTCTTAAATCTTCAGGAAGTTTATTCCAGCTATTTGATGCATAGTAACTAAATCTTGCTTTCCCATGTTTTGTATTTACTCTGGGAATCACTAACAGATTGGTCTCTGAAGATCTTAGCGGTCAAGAAGACTTATATAGTGGAAGCATGTCAGTGATATACTTTGGCCCTAAACCATGTAGTGATTTATAGGTGAGCAGCAAGATTTTAAAATCAATTCTCTGACATACAGGGAGCCAACGTAAGGATTTAAGAATTGGTGTAATGTGTTTACATTTTTTGGTCTTTGTTAGAACTCTAGCAACAGCGTTCTGAACTAGCTGTAGCTGCCTGACTTTTTTTTTTCGGAAGACCTGCAAGGAGACCGTTACAATAATCTAGCCTACTAGTAATAAAGGCATATACAAGTTTTTCTAAGTCTTGAGCTGACATGAGTCCTCTTAGTCTTGCTACGTTTTTGAGGTGATAGTAGGCCGATTTTGTGACTGATTTAATGTATTAATATATATTTACTAATGCTTTGTAAAATCTTCCTGTGTGCTGCTGGCAATTTCATCAAGACTGGGTTGCATCACTTTCTCTGTTTTGGTGACTAGCAGTGGGTAAAAACTAATGGGAGTTTTAGATTATTACTGTCACATGTACCGATGTACAAAGAAAAGCTTTTATATGCATGCTATCCTGTCAAAGGAAAATTGTACATGGTGTGCACAGATAAATGATGAAGGGTAAAACATTTATTGCAAAATAGAGTCCAATTGAAGGTAGATCAAAGGTCTCCAATGAGGTAGATTGGAGGTCAGGACCACACTTTAGCTGATGAGAGGACTACCCCGGTGCCTGATAACAGCTGAGAAGAAACTGCCCCTGAATCTGGAGGTATGTGTTTTCAAACATCAGCAAGATCTAGATATCTATGCATCTTGTAGAACATATGCACAATTTGTGAACCTACTGCTGTTTAAATGGGTAAATGCCTTGATATCTGGACCAACTCACCCCGAATGCCGGAATTCAACATATTAAAATAAACCTATAGCATATTTTAAGCAATTTTAAGAAACAACTATACTCCTTTCCATTAGCTTTGATCCCTTTCAGTTCCATTCTTTGCAAATATCAGGTGAACACTGATGTTTACACTTACAGAGAGGCACTGGAGATTGTCAGTACAAAGAAATAATTAAAGCCTTTGAACATATTAATTAGCTGCTTCGCTTGTGCAATGACAAGATCCACGTCTGTTTCAAGATTTCATCTTTCCATTGTTCTAGTTGGACAGTGCTAGATGTCTCAGAAGAGATAATCAAGTTTGAAATAAGTGAAAGGAATATAATTGTTCTTTTGTGTAGAAAGGAACAACAGATGCTTGTTTATACTGAAGCAAGAATGAATGAATAATAAGAATAATAAATTTAGTTTATTGGCCAAGTATTCACATACAAGGAATTTGCCTTGGTGCTCCGCTCTCAAGTGACAACATGACATGCTGTGACAGTTAGGAAAACACATAAAACATAAAAAATTAATAATAAAACATTAACGATTGAACATGTGAATTAAATAAAATGCCAGAGCAAAAAGAGGTTACAAGTTTTTGGTTATTGAGTAGAGCTACAACTAGTGGAAAAAAGTTGTTTTTATGTCGGGCTGTGACAGTCTGGAGTCACTTTCCAGAGGGAAGTGCTTCAAAGAGTTTGTGGCCAAGATGAGAGGGGTCAGAGATGATCTTATCCACTTGCTTCCTGGCCCTTGCAGTGTACAGTTCGTCAATGGAGGGAAGGTTGCAGCCAATGACCTTCTCAGCTGATCGAACGATTTGCTGCAGCCTCTGGATGTCGTGCTTGGTGGCTGAGCCAAACCAGACCATGATGGAGAAGGTGAGGACAGACTCTACGATGACAATATAGAATTGGACCATTATTGCCTGTGGCACATTGTGCTTCCTCAGCTGCTGCAGGAAGTACATCCTCTGCTGTGCCTTTCTGACAGTGGAGTCGATGGTAGCCCCCCATTTAAGGTCCTTGGAGATGATGGTTCCCAGGAACTTACAAGACTCCACAGATGTGACTGTGGTGTTGTTGATGGTGAGTGGGGTGAGGGGAGGGTGAGCTCTCCTAAAGTCTACTATCAATTGAGCACCAGGTTGTTGCGATGGCACCAGGACACCAGCTGGGTCACTTCCTGTCTGTAGGTAGATTCCTCCCCATCCTGGATCAGTCATCAGCAAACTTGAGAAGCTTGACAGAGGAGTCAGTGGAGGTGCAGTCATTGGTGTAGAGGAGAGGGGAGAGTACGCAACCGTGCGGTGCTCCTATGCTGAGGTTCTGCATGTCCGAGATGTGCTTTCCCAGCCTCATGCTGCTTCCTGTCTGTCAGGAAGTTGGTTATCCACCGACAGAGGGGTTCAGGCACAGTCAACTTGGAAAGTTTGGAGTGTAGTATCTCTGGCACAATGGTGTTGAATGCAGAGCTAAAATCAACAAACAAAATCTTCGCATAGGTCCCCTGGTAGTCTAGGTGCTGGAGGGAGGATGAAGTGCAGGCCCAGGTTGACTGCGTCATCCACAGATCTATTGACCCAATATGCCATCTGCTGAGGGTCCATCAGGGGGTTTATGATATTTTTCAGCTTGGCCAGCACAAGCCTTTCGAGGGTCTTCATGACTACAGAGGTCAGTGCGACAGGCCCGTAGTCATTAAGACCAGTAATCCTTGCCTTTTTGGGTACAGGGATAATAATGGAGACTTTGAAGCAGGCAAGGACAGTACAGGTTTACAGGGACTGGTTGCAAGCACAAAGTGCTGGAGTAACTCAACAAGTTTGTAGGTCAATTGGCTTCAGTAAAATGTAAGTTGTTCCTAGTGTGTAGGATAATTCTAGTGGACGGGGATCGTTGGTTAGCATGGACGCTGGAGCGAAGGGCCTCTTTCTATGCTGTATCTCTAAACTAAAGTCTAAATGAATTCAAAATAAATTGCTAAAAAGAGAAAATTGGTATGTGCGTAACGGAAAATAATTGGAAAATGGTAAAAGCAGAAGTATGCAAGAGGATTGAATAGGTCATGAAGACTTGCATTAAACAACATGAATTATTGCTAGACTACACAGTAATTAATAGGATAAGAGTACCTCAGAGATTTTCAAATTAAATTAAAAAAATTAAGTCTATGTTTCAATATTTTAATTTTTAGGCTTCTAAATCAATAATTGATTTACAAACCTTCACTTCTACAGCCTTATCGGCACCTTGAAATGTAGCTTAAAGGATAAACCTTCAGGCAACATGGACTGCACAGCACCACCTGCTGTGAGGACTAGTATAAAGCTCAGTAAAATTCATGGCATCGGGAGATACTTTCATTTATAACACAAGGCATGTAGCAACACAGTGGTTTATAGATGAGGGGAAAATAAATAAACGATTCAACCGTTACAGATCTGTCAGGCATGGGTACTATACTCTAAGGGGGTTGATTTCAGAAATACCAGGAAAATACTTGAAACAAACACATGACGTTTGCTGTGGAACTGATACTGCTGGATTCATATTACTGGGAAATGAAGGCTGTGGGTTGCATTACACACAATGTATCTTTTGTGTCTAAAGCATCATAGTATTCTCAGGCTATGAGGCACCATTGGGCACAGTTGTGCAAGCAATTATGTTGGCATTAACTTGGAGCACAGGAGGCTGAGGGATGATCATATGGAGGAGTATAACATAATGAGGGGAATAACTAGGGTGAATGCACAGAAACTTGTACCCAGGGGAAAGGAATCAAGACCAACAGGACATAGATTCAAGGTGAGAGGGGAAAGATTTAATAGGAACTGAAGATAGACACAAAATGCTAGAGTAACTCAGTTGGACAGGCAGCATCTCTGGAGAGAAGGAATGGGTGATGTTTTGGGTCGAGACCCTTCTTCAGACTGAAGATTTTCAAATTAAATTAAAAAAATTAAGTCTACGTTTCAATATTTAAATTTTTATGCTTCTAAGTTTGTAATTGATTTACCACCTTCACTTCTACACCATTACTATATTCATTTATAGGCACCATGAAATGTAGCTTAAAAGATAAACCTTCAGGCAACATGGACTGCACAGCACCACCTGCTGTGATGACTAGTATAAAGCTCAGTAAAATAGTAAGATTAAACGAGAACTTACCTGTTCGAAGTTTGATCTTTATTTTATGAGGAGTTACAATGAGGGATTACGTGAACAAGACCCACCAGGCGCATGCGCATGATACTTCAAAGCAGCGGTGTGAAAAACACAGAAACCGATAGCCGAAGTAAGATAGTAAGGCTTACAGAAGACTAGAACTACCAGATGAACCTTTAGATTATGAGGGCCGGGAGCGGAGGGCACGTAATCCCTCATCGTAACTCCTCATAAAATAAAGATCAAACTTCGAACAGGTAAGTTCTCGTTTAATCTTACTATTTTACTTCGGAGTCACGTGAGTGACTACGTGAAGATTTTAAAGCTCTGTGATTTTCATGCCATAGATTCACTCCATGCAACACACTGCTTCAGTTGACACAGTAGTGAGTAAATAATTTGAACATTGCTTCAAATTATTCAATAACTATGTCAATAATAATAATAATAACAAGGAAAGTAATAACCCCTCTATCCCAGGGGAAAATTACAACAAATGATATGAAACAATGATATGAAAAAGCAAACAAATTGAACAGAAGCCAACATCGCATGTGCAAACCCTGGCACTGGGACAACAGGTTTATCATAAAATCTAGAAAAAGTTACTTCGTTAGACCATCCTGCAGCCTCTAGAAATTGGCCGAGCGGCACGTCCTGCGCCTTCGCCGCAGACATTGATGCCGCCCTTGTGGAGTTGAGATTTAAACACACGAGTGTGAACTCCAGCTAAATACAGAACCTGTTTTAACCATCTAGAAACAGTTTGTACCGTCACTTTTTTGTTTTTATTTTTTTATATGCTTTTATATGTTTTTTTGTGGGTAATGAGCATTGGTGTCTCACAATCTCGGAGACTCTTAGTTACTTTAATATATTGAGTCAGATGCTTAACCACACACAATGTTTGGTCGACGGTATGCTTTAAAGATTACCTTGGTTCCAGCCGTTCCTGGCTTGCTTTGCTTGCTTAGATCATAGACATAAAAAGTAATTTTTTCTACAGACAACTGCAAACAATCTAAGCGCAACATTTGTAATGTTTGTACTCATTGTGCTGAAACTAATGGCATGAGCATAACCACTTTAAATATTAAGTTCTGAAAATACAGTGACGTAATTGGAGCCCACTGCCGAAGCAATGTGAGAATTATACTGACATCCCAGATTTCTGTATATCTGGGTTTGGTAGGATTTTATTAAAATTCCTCTCATAAATCGGGATATTAACGGATGACCCGATAGATTTTCGTTCTGAAAATTGTCCTAAATAGGAGGACAAAGTACTCTGAGCACTATTAATGGCACTATAACTCAGGTGCAACATAGCAAGGAACTCCAATACATCCGATATGTTTGCAGTATGATAAAATATATCTGACTGTATACAATAGATTTCCCATTTCCTTATATGAGACATACATTGTTTCTTAGTGCTATCTCTCCAAGCTGCAGTTATAACATCCATGGTCCTATCCGACAATCCATCAGAACCTGCAGATTAACAATTAATATGATCATGTAATGGATGACTTCTCCTGTACTGGATGTACCAACAATTACTGCAGCTGGGGATTGTCATGAATGGCTGAGTCATCATTCTGAGCACCAATGGGACAATGACTGTGTAGACCAGTTTGGAACCACCAAACACCTGCGGCGGAGTCTTGCTCTATTTTGGTGAGACATTGCCTAATCAATGTGCTTGTCCTCTTGCTCTTTGCAGACCTTGATAATACAGAGGTCCAAACTCGACAGCAGGAATGCTGCTACCATTTTACCAATACCCATAGCTATTTCTCAGATGGATGGATAAGGTCTCTCAGCGAGACAAGTACAGACATTTGTAATATCCCCAACCTTATCTGTTGGCAAGTTACTGACATATCAACTGAATTAATAACAAACCCCAAATAATCAATTGTTTGGGATGGCTGTAACTTAGATGTTGTTGGATGGACAGAAACCCTAGCTAGTCCTCCGCCAGTTTCGCCACCTCCAATGTGACCCCTCCACTCGCCACATCTTCCCATCTCCCCCCCGTCTGCCTTCCGCAAAGACCGCTCCCTCCACAACTCCCTTGTCAATTCTTCCCTTCCCTCCCACTCCACCCCTTCCCGGGGCACTTTCCCTTGCAACCGCAAGAGATGCTACACTTGTCCCTTTACCTCCCCCCTTCACTCCTTTCAGGGACCCAAGCAGTCCTTCCAGGTCCGACAGAGGTTCACCTGCACCTCCTCCAACATCATCTACTGCATCCGCTGCTCCAGTTGCCAGCTGATCTATATCGGTAAGACCAAGCGGAGGCTTGGCGATCGTTTCGCCGAACACCTGCGCTCGGTCCGCAATAACCAACCCGACCTCCAGGTGGCTCAGCACTTCAACTCCCCCTCCCACTCTGTATCCGACCTCTCTGTTCTGGGCCTCCTCCACGGCCAGAGTGAGCAACATCGCAAGTTGGAGGAACAGCACCTCATATTCCGCTTGGGGAGTCTGCATCCTCTGGGCTTGAACATTGAATTTTCTTAATTCTGTTAACCCATTGCTGTCTCATCCCCTTCCCACCTCTCCCTCAGGCCTCGGGCCCCTCCTCCTCCTTTTTCCTTTCTTCTCCCCGCCTCCCCCACCTCCCATCAGTCTGAAGAAGGGTTTTGGCCCGAAATGTTGCCTATCTCCTTCGCTCCTTAGATGCTGTTGCACCCGCTGAGTTTCTCCAGCCTTTTGTGTACCCTATCAATAGGCTTATGGTTGCTGAAACCAGTTCTTCAGCTGTCTCCTGAGTGGCATTTACAATTAACATATCCTCTAGATAAGCCATTACAATATGATTCTGAACCCTCAGTAACACCAGTGCTGGTTTCTATAATTTTGTGAACAGCCTGAGAGCTGAAGTTAACCCATTAGGTAATTTGTTAAATTGCCTCAGCTGACCCATCGAATTAACTTAAAGTACCTGCGATAATGATGCATTGGTACTGAATAATAAGGTATCTTTTTTAGGTCTATAGTAGCCATATAGCAGCCTTGTGATAACAACTGCGTTACAGTGTTGAAGGTGTACTTTTTTAAATGCCTATACTGAACATATGAATTAAAGTTTGTGAGGTCCAGAATGATTCTGCAATCCCCATCTTCTTCTGTCTGGGAATATATTTTCCACCTGACGAGTTTCTGGTGCAGCAAACACCAAACCGATCAAATATTATGCAACATCATTCATTATAAAACAATTGAAATCTTACACCCAACCAGAGGTTGTACCCCAGAAGTTCTATCTGTGATTCCGGTGGCGCCATGTTTTGGTAACATTCGCCACATATAGCTTCGCTCCCGAAAATTTGCGATTTTTCGCATTAAAACTGGATTTGGAGATCGGGACCGATTAAAAAAGGTTATCGGAGACCTTGAATGCTCTGCTGATGGCGTCAACAATAAGTGCTATGCATTAAACTCTGGATTTAATCCTTTAAATACAGAATCCGATTTCTGCTCAGAGTCCTCAGAGAAGCATTTCAAAAATATACTGCTGCACTGAGATAGAGCCTGAAGAGCTTGGAGATTCAACTTTTGAAGGTGCTCTTGAAGGAAAACTGCCTTCCGAAATGTCTACAAGAGCTAAGCCAGATAAGGCAGATAAGGAGGAAGACTTGGAGGACTTAAAGCAAATGGTAAGAGAACTGAAAGATGAAAAGGTGGACGGAACGCACATGGAAAAAATGATGAAAGATATGACAGATAAGCTAATGCTGAATTTGATTATGGGCAATTTGAAAGTTATTGAGTCTGTGCAGGATTCGATCAACACCGTAAATAAATGAATTGACGATGTGAGAGTTGAACTATTGGAGCAAATGGACAAGGGGAAGAAGACACTAATAAGAAGTTTGTTGAAGTGCATGAGACTGTCACCTCATATGTGAAAACAATGAAAGTGATGGAGGAAGAGATGGGACAAATGGCCGAGGATATGAAGAAAATGAAGACACAGCACGACCTCACTGCAAAACAGCTGGCAAAATAATCTGATAAGTGCCTAGACGCTTTAAACTAAGGCTAGTAGGAGTGCCCGAGGAAGCTGAGGGAGATAACCCTCGGGAGTTTGCTGCGGATCTAATTAAAGAAGCTCTCAATCTTCCTAACCTTCCGAAAATTGAAGGGGCACATCGAATTCCGAGATTCAAACAAAAATCCCAAACAGGCTCAGAATACACACGTCAGATCATTGTGAAATTTCGGGACATCTCTGGCGTGGAAGAGGTGATGAGTAATATCAAATATGGAGTACCACTGAAATACGAGCAGACAACCTTTAAAATATTTAGAGATTACCCCTATGAAGTGGTCCAAAAAAGAAATCAGTTCTTCAAGGTAAAGCAAGCGCTCCAAGGCGTGAAGAGTGTCAGATATGGAGTCTACTTTCCCACGAGAATGCGCATTTCTTACAACGATCAGCAAAAATCATTTACAAATCCGGAGAGCGCATATAAATATGCCTTAACTATCGTGGAAGAGAATAGGTAACTTGAAAAGCTGTACTGTATGGACACTCTCTCTTTACTATTTCAACATGAAATGTGTTCAACAGAAGATGGAACTCTCCCTGTGTTTAGACTCGACGGCTTATCGAGGAATGTTAATTCAAGGACATACTGGGTTCCAAGTGAAGTGGAAAAAGATAAACACTGAATACAGAGCTTTATAATATAACCTGAACAGGGCAATTACCGTGGTTTAACATTTTTAACTGAATAACCTAATGTTATAGAAATAACACTTTTAACACTTAAAACATAGAATACTATTATAGAAATTGTAATGAACATTAACCAGATCGGTAGTAAGGGGCTGATTTACAATCCAACATCTATAACTTAATATCTTAATAAGTTTTAAGCAGATTTATAACCGGGTTGTGAGGGATGACGGGCCCCTGGCTCAGATCCAGAAGCCTGCCCTTCAACCAAAAGCTGATAATTATTGAGGTAAAAACTGATGCTTAACATTCTGTTGATAAAGCAGTTAGATATATTTGGGAATACATATGAAATGGATATCTGTACTGCAATTAGGTATTATATAGTTTATTTGGAATTCTAGTACGGATATGTTATGACTTATTGAGGGAACGGAGCTATTTGTTTATTAACATCGACAACGGAAGTCTATACAATGTTTTCTCCCACCAACAGGTGGGCCACTTATTATAGTGCCAACAAGCTCGGTCACTGTATTTTCACTTTTACTATATTTTTTTTACTATCACAATTAATCGCATGTGTGTTTTTTTTAATTCAAGGATAATCGCAAAATAAATCCACAAACTGAACTTGGTAGGTTGACTGTTCCCCCATTGCTTAAAGACCTGAGGTATGGATGCACCACAAGATACATAGGTACTAAACCTAGTCAAAATGCAAGACACTAAACAAAATAAATCGGGAGGAATCTCATTTTGCTGTTGGAATATTAGGGGGGCTAACGAACATATTAAAAGGGGTAAGATTTTAGCGCAGCTGAAAGCATTTAAGTCAGATGTTATCTTTCTCTAAGAAACGCATCTTAAAGTTCAAGATCAAGTTACGATCATGATTCGTAAAGGTATACCATTTAAATAGAAAAATACCTTAACAGATAAGGATGGGAGATATTTGATAGTTACCGGTGAGATCCAGGCAATCCCAATCACATTGGTAAATATATATGCGCCTAAATGCGCCTAATCCGCATTTTTTAAATAAAATTTTGAATATAATTGCGGAATATAATTACCAGAATGTTATAATTGGGGGAGGCGTTAACTGTGTCTTAGATCCTTATTTAGATAAATTCAGTCAAAAACAACGAGGTAATACGAAATCTAAAACTAGTGAACTTTTAAACACATATATAAAAAATACAAATATAACCGATGTTTGGAGGATTGCAAATCCGACAGGCAAGGAATATTTGTTTTATTCATCGGTACACAAGACTTACTCACATATAGATTATTTCCTGGTAGACAAAAAATTAATTCTGTATACTCTTAACCCAAAATACCACACAAATACGATTTCAGATCATTCCCCCCTAACTTTTTTTGAAAAAATAGAAAGCATGTCAAAGAATACATCGTTCTGGAGGTATAACCCCCAAATTTTAAAAGACCCGCAAGGGAGTATATATCTAAGACAGCAAATGGATCTTTTTTTTGAAATAAATGATACGCCTGACACACCACCTACATTATTATGGGAATCTTTGAAAGCTTTTATTAGAGGTGTTATAATCTCATACCAAGCCTATCAGAATTAAAAAAAATAAGAATGAAAAACGGCAGCCAAAGAAACAAATTAGACAATTGGATATAGATAATGCTAAAGACCCGTCCATGGATAAACACAATAAAATATTAATACTAAAATCCAAATTAAATAAATTACTATCAGAGAAAGTTATAAGATTATTCCAAATTACAAGACAGGAACAGTTTGAATTTGGGGAGAAGCCTCATAAACTTCTCGCACGCCAATTAAAAAAACAAGAAAAGGAACACACAATTTCAAAGATTAAATCAGACAAAGGGGAAGTATTAACAATACCAAATGAAATTAATAAAAGATTTGTGCAATTTGATGAGAATTTGTATACATCCAAAACTACAACGGACACCAATACAATCACTGAGTTTCTGGATAATTGCAACCTTCCCAAACTAGAATTGCAGGAACAAGAGGAATTGGGAGCACAAATCTCAAATAAGGAAATAGAAGAAACAATATTCTCATTAAAAAATGGAAAAACACCAGGTCCCGACGGATTTAGTAATGAATTCTATAAAAGTTTTTATGATATATTTAGTCCTCGTCTACAGAAAATGTACACACACGCTTTCAAATATTACCTGATACACTAGCAGAATCTACGATTAAATTAATACTTAAGAAAGATAAAGATGAGGAAGAACCTGGATCCTATAGAGCTATCGCGTTGTTAAATACAGATCAAAAAATATTAGCAAAAATATTAGCAAGCAGATTAAGTAAGTACGCCATTAAACTAACACATCCGGATCAAACGGGGTTTATCCCTAAGAAACATTAATTTAATAATTTGAGACGTCTGCTTAATATAATGCACTCACACCAAACTAAAGATCCAAATCTCGCAATTATTTCGCTGGATGCAGAGAAAGCATTCGATCAGGTTGATTGGAACTATGTGGTTGAGGTATTGCAAAAATTTCAACTGGGAGAGAATTTCATTCAATGGATTAAATTAATATATAATAAGCCAACGGCCAGAATATTAACTAATAATATTTTAACTGTCAAGGGGTAATAGACAAGGTTGTTCATTATCACCATTGTTATTTGCCCTCATAATTGAACCACTAGCGGAGAGTATTAGAACTCATCCGAATATCCACGGATATAAGACAAAATATTCAAACAATAAAATATCATTATATGCTGATTATGTACTTTTGTACATCATAAAGCCTCATATCACTACACCCAATATTTCAAATTTAATTGAGGATTTCGGTTCATTTTCAGTTTACAGAATAAACTGGAATAAAAGTGAAATCATGTCAATAAAACCGAAAGATTCTATACATCTCGTACAATTTCCTTTTAAAATAGCAGGGGAAATTTTTAAATACTTGGGCATTGAAATTACTAGAATATATCAAGACATGTTTAAAGCAAACTATAACCCCGTACTTAAGAAATTACATAATTTAATTAAATTCTGGAAAATGTTCCCGATGTCCTTAATAGGTCGAATAAACGCCATAAAAATGATTTTGCTACCACAAATTCTATACTTGTTCCACTCAATCCCACTATATCTACCCAAAAAGTTTTTTAAAAAATTGGACTCAGATATTACAAATTTTATTTGGGATTATAAGACCCATAGAATACAAAGACCACACCTGAATAAACCCAAAGTAGTAGGGGGATTAGCACTCCCTAATTTTATGTATTATTATTGGTCGGTAAATATTAGAAATATGATTCAATTGTTGGATAATGCTCTTCATCAACCGGAATGGATCATTATGGGAAAAGAGGACTGCTCCCCCTTTAATATTGGTGCAAGTCTTCTTTCACCAATGACGGTGAATAATACAAACTACAACAAAAACCCAATTATACATAGTACAATCAGAATTTGGAAACAAATAAAATACAATTTAAAATTAAGAAACTTTTCTCTCCTATCTCCTATTGCTAAAAACTCTCTGTTTAAACCCTTGATTATAGACAAAGCATTCACAATGGGAAAGAGCAGGAATTAAAACTTTGGGAGATTTGTATGATTATCATTTAAACAATTACAACTAAAATACAATCTGGGTAACAATCAGTATTTTAAATATTTCCAAATATCTGATTATTTGAAAAAATATGCACATGAATTTCACACAATGCCATTAGACTTACTAGATGAAGTAATGAATACAAAGGCGGAATCACCAAATTTAATTTCACATATATATAATCTTATACTAAATGCAGTAATACCAACAATGGAAGGTATTAGAGGTGAGTGGGAAAACGAACTAAGCATAAACATTTCCAATGAAAGGTGGAAAGAATACTTATTAAATTTGCACAAATGCTCAATTAACGTAAGACAACTTTAATACAAATTAAAATTATACATAGATTATACTACTCAAAAACTAAAATAATTAAATTTTTCCCTAACGTTTCACCGATTTGTGATAAATGCCACTGTCAAGAAGCTACAATAGCGCACTCATTCATCTTTTGTACAAAAATTCAAAGGTTTTGGATTGAAATCTTTGAAATTTTCACAAAAGTGTTTAAAATAAAAATGACACCAAAGCCAGAATGGATTATTTTCGGAATGACAGAAGGTAGTCTGGAATTAAATGCGTATCAAAAGAATTTATTTGATTATGGCTTAATAATAGGAAAAAAACAAATCTTAAAATTCTGGAAAAATGCTCCTATACCAACATTAAATATGTGGATTTCAACTATGTTTGAAACACTATATCTGGAAGATATGAGACTCCGCCTGGAAGGAAAATCAGAACGCTTCTTTCAGACGTGGTCTGCATTTATAAAATTGCTACAAAGATAGGGTGCAGGAGTACTTCGGGCCTTGGTAGGGGGGGACGAAAAATTATGGTGGATTCCTTTTGCGTGATATATATAACAGAGTAACTGGCTTTTTTTTTCCCCTTTTCCCTTCTTTAAGGGTCTATCTCTTAACCCCCTTTCTCTAATTCTTTGACCAAGGGTTTCTTCTCTATTTTGGCATGCTCTTTCACTATCACAACTCTTTTCACCTATTTCACTCTCTTTCTTTCTATTCTTTTTCTTTAAAGGCCATAAAATTATGGGGTACAATGATTGTAACAAGATATATGTGAAGTACATTGATGTATTTACCTCTAATAAATAAAATATTTAAAAAAAAAGGAAAAAAAAAGAAGTCCTATCTGTGATGGAATGAAGTTCCTGTACCTCCGTAAATGAACTAGAAGATCCTGAATTGTTTTGGCAGATTTTCATCAATAATTAATCTGGTTATTGTTTGCCCTACATAGTCCTGCATTTTTTGGGGTATAATGTAGCCAAATGGCAATTTTCATCATACATTACAATTCTAATAGGCATTGCAGAGTAACGCAAGCATGTCTTTATAAGTTTTAGACATTATCGACCCTATATGTCTTCCCCAAATGCAGTGATGCCAACTGATATCAGCTAGAGGATATGCTGGAAACACATTTCCTGCCCTCGCATCGTTACACTCATGGGTGCCCAAATTACTGAGTTTACTGTTGACACCCTGAGCGAGGCACAATAGACGGGTGTTTTATATATATTTTTTACTGTTTCAGTCATAACAGTTTCTTGGAGCAGGTAAGAAACCAAATAATGTTGGCAGCCAGGTCTCATCCATAGCCTCACCAGTCCATACCGATATAGCAAACTTGATGCTACATCGGGAACACCCGGAGCGTGACTCTTGTGCTCTGGTGTACACACATAAGTAGGGACACCAGCTTCAGGGTCAGTCTCCTCCTGCCCTGGTACTCCCGAATCTTGCTCTAGGGAGACCTCATCCAGACCTAAACAAGGCACTGGAGAGTCAGATTCCCATTTTTTAACAGGCACCATACTCAGTGTATGGAACTCCTTCAGAGGCTGCCTGGAAATCTCTGGGTTTTTGGACCCTTGACTGAGCATTTTCTCCATTTCTAGTCTCCCCCGCATTCTTGTCCTCTCTTGGAGGAGAGTAACTTTCTTTACATTTTCTTGTGTATTTGTGCATAAATCATATATGTTCATGTTTTGAATTATAGATTCTGACAGGCACATTCTGCTTGCAGAACATTTATATTAATCTCAGTATCACACAGTTCTCCCAATATAAGGGTTGATGTGGGCTGTATTGGGTATAATACTTTGTACCCATCTCCCTGCCTCTGCTGGTCTCCCAGAATCAAACCCCCTTCGTATTCAACCTGCTTGTTTTCTCAGAGCAGGGATGAGAAGTTTTATAAGGCAAATATCCTGATCATACACATCAAACTAAGGAAACTGCATCTAGTAACACATACTCAGAGCAGACCTTGTATGCTTCCCTATCGTTGTAGCCTCAGCCCGTATGACTCTAGAGCAGCTGGAGGATATTAACTACAGAAATAACGGCCACCGGTATCGGAACCGGCACCTCACTTATCTATTTTCCCGATCGCTGTGATGGGACTGCAATGCTGCGTGACCCACGCTTGCTCCTCCCGCTGTACCACAGGCTCCTGCTGACTGACAAGCCAGCCTTACAGAGCTTAAGTCTCGCTGGGAAGTTTTAAAACACTTACCTGCAAGGTTTTCTACTTATGCTGGTGGAGCTGCGCTCTCCAGCTCGGTTCGCTGCGACATGCGTCGACGTAATGACGCGCATGCGCCTGGCGGGTCTTCTTCACGTAGTCACTCACGTGACTCCGAAGTAAAATTCATGGCATCAGGGTGATACTTTCATTTATAATGCTAGGCATGTAGTAACACAGTTCAGTCTGAAGAAGGGTCTCAACCAGAAATGTCAACCATTCCTTCTCTCCAGGGATGCTGCCTGTCCCAGCAGGAGGCTGTCCCATCTCTAAAGTATCTCAGGCAATGTTCCCTTTGTCCATCACACGCTGAAACGTGCTCCGAGCGTTACCTACCACGTGTCAGTCTGATCCTTTGGGGAACAGAGGGTTGCCTAATTGCATCCCTGATTTAAGCTGTGGGATGTGATAAAATGCTTCCACCCTAGTTTGCCAGTATGAAGATTGAATAAGTTTCCTCCTGTTCATAAGCTCTCTGAAATCCATCACTGCCCAGTCCATCACCAGCTCTGACCTCCCTACCATCGATGGGATTTATTGGAGTTGCTGCCTCAAAAAGGCAGACCACATTATCAGAGACCCACACCATCCTGGCCACACACTCATTTCACCCCTGCCATCAGGAAGAAGGTACAGGAGCCTGAAAACTGTAACGTCCAGGTTCAGGACCAGCTCCTTCCCTACAGTCATCGGGCTATTAAACACTACAACCTCAAATAAGCTCTGAACTACAATAGACTATTATTATTATTATTATTATTATTATTATTATTATGATTATTATTATTATTATTATTATTATTATTATTATTATTATTATTACTGCACTACTATTGTTTGTTTTTTATATGTACGTATTTGTGTGCGCGTGTGTATGTGTATATACACACACATACGCGCATACGCGCACACACACACACACACACATACACACACACACCCACACAAATATAGGGTAGATACAAAATGCTGCAGTAACTCAGCGGGGTGAGGCAGCATCTCTGGAGAGAAGGAATGGGCGACGTTTCAGGTCGGGACCCTTCTTCAGACTGATGTCAGGAGAGGGGCCGGAACAAAGATGGAATGTAAGAAACAGTAAAACCAGTGGGAGAACTGGGAAGGGGAAGGGGATGGAGAGAGAAACCAAGGGCTATCAGAAGTTATGTATATATATATCTACGATTTTTCCTTTCTTTCCCCACCTCCCCCCACCCCCTATCAGTCTGAAGAAGGGTTTCGGCCCGGCTAAGCCTCATACCTCAATGCCTCGTCATTGCTGTTAACTTAATTTTGTTTAAAGTGCTAAACAGTTTTGCGAATTCCTCAGTATTGTTGTTGCTATATAAATATTCTTATGCACATGGTATTTTTTAAAGGCTTCACTTCTTTATTCTATTTCCCTTGATTTCTCCCCTTTGTACTTTGGTGTTACCGTGACACAACACTTCTTTCACTTTTACTTCTTTGTACTTTTAGAGATACTGCATGGACACAGGCATTTCGGCGTACTGGGTCCGTGCTGACTTTGAGTGCCGCATACACTAGCATTATCCTACACCCTAGGGACAATTTGCAAGTTCCAGAAGCCAATTAACCTATAAACCTGTGCATCTTTGGAGTGTGGGAGGAAACCGGAGCACCTGGAGAAAACCAACACGGTCACAGGGAGACCATGCAAACTCCATACAGAAAGCACCTGTAGTCAGGATTGAACTCGGATCTCTGGCATTGTAAAGCAGCAACTCTACCTCTGTGTCACTGTGCTGCCCTAAACTTCCTTTTATCCTTCCCAGTCCCTGCCACTAATATAGTCTGGAAACTGCATATGAATATTTTGGTTCCTGACATTATGACACTCACTCCAAAGGTAATATTTTTTAACTGGTCAAGAATTGGAATGTCACATTTACATTTCAGCATATTACTAGAAAAATCTGACTAATCAACCACTTTCAGTCACTGAATTGTGGTCAAAGCCACATGATTAGCAGATACTGGAAGGTTTATTCATCCAGGAAATATATAATCAAACACATGCCTTTCAGCAGGACCATTGAAAGGCCACAATTAAATCAAAAACAAAATCATTCATTTATGTAAGGTCAAGTCTGGTCAATAGCACAGACAGCATCATGCTCCATTCACTTTAGAGTTCAATTTAAATCTAAAGTTACATTGTCAGATTAAAATCCCTTTTGTCTGCCAACTGTGGTGGCATTACACAATATGGTGATTCAATCCAGCTCCAATTGTTGAAAGTATCAAAAGGAATATCATAAGCCACGTTGGTTTCAGAAGGACATGAGTCAAAGAGGGGGTGGAAAGTCTGCAACATTCGTGAGAGGAGGGTAGGCAGGGTGGGCAAATAGGCAATAAAAGCTTTCAAGAAGGATGGCCTTGTACTGTACAAGAAGATTAAGTATGATCTCTACAGGGCTCTCAGGGATGGTGAGAAAAACTTCCAGAAGTGGCACAGTGGCACAGTGGTGGAGACCCGGGTTTGATCCTGATTATAGGTGTTGTCTGTATGGAATATGTGCATTCTCCCGTGATCACATGGACTTTCTCTGGGTGCTCCAGTTTCTGCCCACATCCCAAAGACGTGCAGGTTTGTAGGTTCACTGGCTTCTGTAAATTGTCAATAGTGTGTAGGATAGAACCAGTGTATGGGTGATTACTGGTCGGCGTGAAGGCGATGACAGAAGGGCCTGTTTCCGATCTGTAACTCTAAACTAAACTAAACTAAGCTTTAAGTTCAATAAAATCATGAGGCGACTGTGGCAGGACCTGAATACCATTATGGGCAACAAGTGAAATTGGGAGTGAGCTCAGGCCACGACGCATCTGTAAGCTCAATGTTTTTTATCACCATTTTGAACTGACAAAAAAAGTTCCACCAAGGCCCATCACTCCATCTTCTGCTGGCTCTGATCTACACATCTCAAAGGCAGAAGTTAGATCTGCTTTCATGAGGATAAATCTTGGAAAGCAGCCAGCCTGGATGTTTTTTTACGGATTCTAAGCTTGTGCGTCTGCCGACTGGCTGACATCTTCAATATCTCATTTCAAAATGCTACTATCCCCATCTACTTCAAGGAAACATATCTCCAAGAAAAATAAAGTGACTTGTCTCAATGACAATTGCTCAGTAGCTCTAACATTGACCATAATAAAGTGCTTTCAGAGATTGAGAAGGGCCAACATTTGCACTGTTGGGGACAATCCCGACCCCTTGGAATTTGAACCCCAGGAAAAATAGGTCTATGGCATACGCTATCTCCTTTGCATTACATTCAGCTCTGGGTTATCGTGACAACTTGAAAAACTGTCAGGATGCTATTCATTAATAACATCTCAACCTTCACCAGCATATTACCAAATAAGTTCACCAATAAACTCCTGGACCTTGACCTTGGACCCTCCGCCTGTAACTGGCTTCTGGACTTCCTGACCGGCAGACCTCAGTCAGTTAAAATTGGTCATAACATTTCCTCCACCTTGACCCTCAACACTGTGCTCCTCAACATTATGTGTTCAGTCACTTCCACTACTCCCTGTGCACTCACGGGCCAAGTACAATGCCAACTAGACATTTCATTTCACTGATGATAACACTGCTGTTGATTGAATCAGCAACAATGATGAAAAGGAGTACAGGAGAATGATCTGAAACTTTACATCATGGTGTTGGGCAGCAACCTAGCCCTTAACATCAGCAAGATGAAAGAGCTAGTTGTTGACCAAAAAAGGTGTGTGGGAGGGGTTGGACACAAACTATCCTCATCTTTCAAGTTTCTATGTATCCAGCAACCTAACTTGGTTCCTTTACATTGATGTGGTGATCAAAAGCTGGAGACGTTTGACAGAATCCTTGTGGACTCAAGGATTATCTGGAACTTCCACAGCTGTGCAATAGGGCATGATGCCCCTGTCCCACTTAGGAAACCTGAACGGAAACCTCTAGAGACTTTGCGCCCCACCCAAGGTTTCCGTGCAGTTCCCGGAGGTTTTTGTCCTCCAGCAACCACCTTCAACTAGCATCGCAACCAGCTTCGACTAAAAAATTAGCGATTTTAAAAACGGAAACCATTTCGACCAGGAACCTCCGGGAACCGGACGGAAACCTTGGGTGGGGAGCAAAGTCTCCAGAGGTTTCTGTTCAGGTTTCCTAAGTGGGACAGGGGCATAAACCACATACTTGCAGTTGCATTTGAAAGCCTATTTATTACATTGTGTAATTTAGTAACTCCAATATATATAGTTCATTATTATAGGTGACATCTTCCCCTCTGTTATCAGGCTTCGGAATAGTGCTTCCATAAACACACCCATCACGGGCTCATCACTGCCGTCTATCCAGTGCATCTTCATGGTATGTTGTATCAGAAAACCTGGAAGTACCGCCGAGGATGCCTGGCCCTGGCCATTCTCTTTTTCTCTTCTACAGGAATTTGAAAGACCAAACATCCAGTGAGGAAGACAAACAATATAATTCTCCAGAAATATTCATTCTCTATCTCATTCCCTTCCTGGTGTTGCTGCCATATACTCCATCTCTTAACTCAAACTCATTTGGTTATTCCATTATTGCACATATTTTGTTCATACTATTTCAGACTGCACTATCATTCTGCTACTTTACATTTGTCGTTGTATTTATGATTGTAGCTATCATTATCGTGCATGCAAACAAGAAATGTCATTGCATCCTGGTGCTTGGGACAATAAGCTAATCTGAATCTGATTCTGGAGTGGGATGGACTGCGGTGTAGTGATTGCAGGTAAAGCATAGTATTGGGAACAGTGGGACTGTGGATTTGACAGGCAGCTGTGATCACAGGTAAGATTTTTACATTGACAGCAGAGGTGCTTATTAAAATTATTTCACCATTGCCACCAAATACGGAGTCCAAACTCCAAAGAAAAGTATCATCCTAGGGGGTGCGGGGAAAGGGGGAACAATCTGCCCCCTTCCCATAGTGCAGGACCTCGACGGACTCATCCAAGAAATTGTCCCCTTTTACTTCTCTTGGTTAAAATTCCTACGAATTGCAACTAGAGTGCACGTCCCCTTTGAAAGATTGCCTCAGTGGGTCAATGGTACTTAATTTGTCACATGCACCGAGGTACAGTGACATTCATTTTTGTATATATTTCAGTACAGGTATCACTATACATAAGCACTTAGATACATCTTAGATAAGCATCCCAGATTCAGCAAAAGTGTATAGCAGTCGTACACTGTAACAGTATAGAAATATAGAAACATAGAAACATAGAAATTAGGTGCAGGAGTAGGCCATTCGGCCCTTCGAGCCTGCAATATGATCATGGCGAATCATCCAACTCAGTATCCCGTACATGCCTTCATACCCTCTGATCCCCTTAGCCACAAGGGCCACATCTAACTCCCTCTTAAATATAGCCAATGAACTGGCCTCCACTACCCTCTGTGGCAGAGTTATAGAGACCCACCACTCTCTGTGTGAAAAAGGTCCTTCTCATCTCGGTCCTAAAGGATTTCCTCCTTATCCTTAAGCTGTGACCCCTTGTCCTGGACCTCCCCAACATCGGGAACAATCTTCCTGCATCTAGCCTGTCCAACCCCTTAAGAATTTTGTAAGTTTCTATAAGATCCCCTCTCAATCTCCTAAATTCCATAGAGTATAAGCCGAGTCTATCCAGTCTTTCTTCATAAGACAGTCCTGACATCCCAGGAATCAGTCTGGTGAACCTTCTCTGCACTCCCTCTATGGCAATAATGTCCTTCCTCAGATTTGGAGACCAGAACTGTACGCAATACTCCAGGTGTGGTCTCACCAAGACCCTATACAACTGAAGTAGAACCTCCATGCTCCTATACTCAAATCCTTTTGTTACGAAAGCTAACATACCATTTGCTTTCTTCACTGCCTGCTGCACCTGCATGCCTACTTTCAATGACTGGTGTACCATGACACCCAGGTCGCACTGCATCTCCCCTTTTCCTAATTGGCCACCATTTAGATAATAGTCTGCTTTCCTGTTTTTGCCACCAAAGTGGATAACGTCACATTTATCCACATTATACTGCATCTGCCAAACATTTGCCCACTCACCCAGCCTATCCAAGTCACCTTGCAGTCTCCTAGCATCCTCCACACATCTAACACTGCCCCCCAGCTTAGTGTCATCTGCAAACTTGGAGATATTGCCTTCAATTCCCTCATCCAGATCATTAATGTATATTGTAAATAGCTGGGGTCCCAGCACTGAGCCTTGCGGTACCCCACTAGTCACTGCCTGCCATTGTGAAAAGGACCCGTTTACAGTCGCCTAGATTTGGCACCAATTTCGTCCCAGATGTTGTTGAATGTGCTACTGTTCCATGCAGCTGCAGAGCACAGCTACTCCAGGTGCTCGACCTTTTGGATTGACACCCAATCCAGCCGAGCCCCAGGCTGCGACAGGGCCTCCAGCGGCCCACTTCATCATCGAGGTGCACTGTACTGCCTCCCGCAGCCGGTCTGCTTACCGGCCCACAGTTCCAACTCCCTCCTCTCTGGTTCACAGGGTGAGAAGGGGCGGGGCTTGGCGGCTTCCTCTCTGGACCGGTTCCCGGTTACACGGCGGTGAGCCAGGCTTGCTGTTGGGTATGGATTGCGGCACCTCGGGATGTCCTTTCACCGTGTGGCATCTTTAAGTGACATCCAATTTACTTTCTCCAAATCAACATTTGGGCAGCACTTAAGAACTGACAGTCTAAGTTCAAGACGGTGGATTATAAAGCTATCACAACTTGGTATCAATTAACTAATCTTACTTCAACTAATCACTTGGAAAGCCAGCATGGAGAGATGGAAGCTTGGCACTGATGCTGGAGGAGGTGACTTTGTAGGGTTGAAGTTTCCTAGAGTCCAATCATAAAACAGAAAAAATATTAACTTCTCACTCTGTTATACTGTATGTGTTGTGTTGTGGCTGAATAGTTGCTCCCTACCCAGTATTGGTGAATATAAAATCATTTTTGAATAGTAAGTATACCCTCACATATTAATGAGCACAAGAGTAAGTTATTGTCAATTATAACTCAAAACATATTTGAAATCCTTGTGTGTAATAGATTTTTAAAGCGATTAGACAAGAAGAACGAGTATTAGTAATAACTCAAACATTAACTGCAATGAAAGAGGGCTTTCCATTATACTTCCATGACAGTTAAGCACCTACTTAAGTTTATTTTTAGCACTTCAAAAAATAATTCATATGAATATGCCACTCATGAAACAAGACCATTGTGATAAAAGTTGTCATTATTTAAAGATAAATGCAGTTGAGAGTGTCTTTTACACGTGATTAGCTTCAGCCGATTCCAAAAAAATGTCATATTTTAAAGATTGTACCTCTTAAGCTATATATTTAAATTTGAAAGCATATTAATTACATTGTGTAATTTAGTAACTCCAATATGTTTAGCTCATTCATATTTGTGACATCTTCCCCACTGTTATCAGGCTTCTCAATGGTCCTTCCATAAGCTAGGGTACTGTCCGATTCACCTCTACCCCATTGCGGACATTGAACTTTGTCTATTGAACTGGTGTGCCACAGTATTGAGAACTATATTCTGCACACTTTATTTTCCCCTTTGCTCGACCTGGTGTATTGAAATTGATTTGTTTGTATTTAAGTATAGTATTATCCTTACACTGTACAGTGATAATAATAAACCTAACCTTAAACCTAACTCTTACAACATTTGTTAATTATGACCTCAGGTGTGTTTTCACCTTACTCAGGTGAGCAATTACATTTTGGCGAGTGGTGTAGCAAACATGACTTATTCATATGTGAACTATACCTGATGAGTACATACTGTTGCACATAAATGTTTCTGTGTCCCTCAGTGCTTATGTGCCCAAAGCAACTCAACAATTCAACAATGCACAGTCTGATCATTTGCTACCGTGGATTTAAATCGTTATTAGTATTGGTATTGATTTATTATTGTCACATGTACTGATATACAATGAAAATCATTTGTTTTGGTGCTATTTCATTAAATAGGACAATATTATACATGAATGTAGCCAAGCCGTACACACGTACAACAAGGTGGAGCTAAGAGAAAAATACTAGAATTCAGAATATAGTTTTCAGCATTGTAGCATTACAGTTCAAGAGAAAAGTCCAAAGTCCGCATGGAGTAGATTGGAAGATTTGAACTACACTCAAGCTTAGGTGAAAAGCATTTGGAAGTCTAACAGCAGAGGGGATTAAACTGGTTCTGAGTTACGGCCTATGACCTTAAAAACACCTCTAAAGTTTCAGCTCCCCCTTAAACATAGGAAATATTGTGGAACCATGGTGACATCTGGAAAAGATGTCACCCTCTATTCTAAGTTCTGGAGATTGGGCCTTTGAAATAATTTGGATACACGACCATATCTCCAAATATCACCTGTCCTATCAAAAAGCTGTGAAATTGGTGTAATGTCCTTCTCCCAACCAGGGAGCAAAGGTGTCCTTCCCTCTGAATCTTTCGAGATCAGGTACAATTCCTTGGTTTTGGGGGTTTGTTCAAAACATGAAATGCATCCTTCACCATGTCTCATCTGGTTCCATTGGGGCTGTGCCTGAATTCATGTAGGACTGGGAACAAGCCAGACATTCTCTCATCACATCCAGTGGGCTGGTAGACAGAGTGTGAGAACTAGTCCCTCATTTATCAAATGTTGTCAATAGTTGTTCAAGGTCAGTAAATCAGAGTTCTTCACATCTTCCTCCAAGCAGAAATCCCACCCATGTGGGCTCTGACTCCCCATTCAAATTCCAATCAAATGTCAACTTTAAAGTTCTGCTTAAAACCAATGAGATAAATTCTGATGGGGGGTCTCGATACGAAATGTCACCCATTCCTTCTCTCCAAAGATGCTGCCTGTCCCACTGAGTTATTGCAGCATTTTGTGTCTATCTTCAGTTTAAACCAACATCTGCAGTTCCTTCCTACACATGTAAATTTAATGGTCATTGAATCAATATTGGAAGTTTGATTGCCTCAACATCCTAGTCTATCAATGAGGTTGTAAATATCAATTTTACTTCGGAGTCAAGTGAGTGACTACGTGAAGAAGCCCCGCCTGGCGCTTGAACGGCATTACGTCGACGCTGACGGCGGAGCATGAGCTGCAGAGGCAGCTCCTCGACAGCAGTAGGTACGGGCCCGCAGGTAAGTGCAGTTGAAAAACCTACAGGGTCTAAACTCCGTGGCTGGTGTATTGAACCACCAGGATTTAAAACGAATTTAAAAGCAAAAAATAAATAAAAGTTAAAATAGAAAGAAAATACTCTGTGTAAGAAACAACGGAGTTTAATAAGAACGTCCCAGGGGAATACTCAGCTATCGAGACGAGAGATTAAGTACGGAGACGGTTCCGATACTGGTGGCCATTAAAATTACGTTAGGGAGACTTTAGTCGCTCCACAAACTTTTGGCAGGGGGAAAAAAAATTTTAAAAGTCAGAATGGCCATAATTTTTAAAAGTTTAATAATGGCCTCCAGACTAAAAAAGCTTTATGGCTTAAAAGTAATGGAAAAAGATTCCAAAAATAAAAATAAAACATAAATAAAAAATTCAACCAAAAAGGGTTAAAAGGCCCAAAACATTCCCACCCTAATGAGGTTTCAAACCCTAACCAACCCTAATGGGGTTTCATATATCAATATATATGATGGAATATTGTGGGACTATCTACCTCAGATTGTTTGGAGGTAGTCTCCTTGAGGGAAAACTCAGGAGTAACAAGGGCAGTAAAACAAAATGGAAAAACTGACCCTAAAAATGCACTGATAGTGGTGGCTGGTCATAAAGTACCCACCACAGCACAAATATATATATATATATATATGTGTGTGTGTGTGTGTGTGTGCGTGGGTGTGTGTGCGTGTGTGTGTGTGTGTGTGTGTGTGTGTGTATATATATATATATATATATGTGTGTGTGTGTGTGTGTGTGTGTATGTGTGTGTGTGTGTGTGTGTACCAGGTACAATACCTGAATAAAGGAGTGAGGCCATGGAAAATAACCATGGAAACCAAAATTAGTTGGTCTCTCACTAAAGCTGTTATGGTTAAAACAGCAGAATTAATGATAAAACTTTTATGTTTTATTCAGGTACACCACAGCACAAAAATATATATAGTGTTCTAGATACGATACCCGAATGAATGAGTGAGGCCATGGAAAGTAAACATGGAAACCAAAATTAATTGGTCTCTCAACAAAGCTGTTATGGTTGAAACAGCAGAATATTGATAAAACTTTTATGCTTTATAAAGATATCAACGGTGAATCCGTTTATGATATCCATGTCTCAATTATATGAGATATAAGGAAATACGATTTCAAAGTATTTCAAACTGGTGCATGGCATCACTATTTATGAAAAACAAATAAAACATTGTGCAAATAACCAAAACATTTAAAATAAAAGATAAATTGCCATCAGTTTGTGGAGCTCAATGGGAAGAAATATATAATATTAATTTTAGTTATATATATGTAATTGTATAGGGACCAAATTTGCACTCTAGATTTGCAGGTCAATACAAATCAGGTTATGTTAAACTCCTGATTATTATGGAATAAAACCTGCCCTATGATAAATCAAAGACATTGATTACAAAAGAACAGACTATTGGTCTTTAAACTTTGGGGAAAAAATGATGATCCAATATAAAGGTTTGATAATAGATCAAAACAAAGGCAGAAGTATGATAAATAAATATAATCCACCATAGCCTTATCCGAACCCATATAATTGGGAAAAGAAGGCTTGAAGTATGTTGAAGAGGTGCAAACAACTTGTTACAAAATAAGTTGATGAAATCTCCGATTGTGGGGGATTACAGGTGTATTATGATCATTGATTTAATATAACTAAGGACTACAAAAAATTGTAGAAGGAATTGGTTCACCTGTATAGGAAAACCTAAAAAAAATGATTTTAGGTTTGCACCCAAAATAACTCAAATAAAGAAGAGGTACGTACATATATATTATAAAATTACCTCAGTGAAAAGATGTGGTGGTATAAACCATGCAAAACATAATTTTAAATACACTTTCACAGTGTAAAAACATTTTATTAAAATGAACATCTTCAACATTGAAATACAGTTGTTATTAACAAATTGTTAATCATATTACAGGTGCTTGAAATTAATTAAATTCGGTCAGCTGTGCAAGTTAAAGCATTGTCTAAAGGATTAAAACCAGTTCTAGGCTGTTGACAGAATACTGGAACAACAATTGTACTGATAAAAAGATCAGCACTTGCACTAATGAGGACATGGTCATGGTTTATCTTGATCACATTTAAATTGGAAGGTTAATAAAGAGTCAGCTGCAAATTAGTGCTGCAATTACAAGCCCGTTGAAAGGCAAGGACCTGACCCATCACATAAAGCCTATGTTTAGGCATTCATAAATATTCATAAATTACTATTCTGGATTTAGGAATAATTCAGCACCATAAGAGGGGGAAAATTGTTTCCATGATACAAATATGTCTCATTGCTTTGTTGACATACTCTGTCCCTCCATCAGAAAAGGAGCTTAGGTAAAGAGTAAATAAAGCTCCAAAAGAAGGAATACAGAAGCTTTATAAGAGTATGTATGCCTTTGTGAGAGGCCTATGCAAATACCAAATGATACATTATCATTATTAAAGTAATGGATAAAAAATGTCCACAAGCTGCTTCAACTATAAGCTTAGCAGCTGTTGCAAGCTGAAGCAAGTATTAACAGATGATGGACAGCTTCTGTGAATATTTGGGTTAAGATAAGAATAATATCTATTCTTATAAAGTTAATTGATACGTCTCTTGTTGGGACTACGGACAATAATACCAGATAATTGCAAATGGATTGTCCTAAGTAATTTCTCCAAACATTTGTATTAATTATTGAAGTATAAGGAGTTATGGATTAAATATTGATTGTTCTATTATGGAAGTGTCCATGTCATATCAAGGTGAACAATACCACAGCTGTGGCATATATCAAATCACATAAGATAAGTAAAATAATAATCAAGTGATTATCTGAGTAAACAGATGTGGCATATTCTAAAAATATTTTAGTCCAGCTGTTTATCTCTAAGAAAGAGACAATGTTATAACAGACAACACATTAAGGGGGGAAAATACATTGTCAGTAATATTGATTACTTACGATTAATCTGGTTGTATACAGATTAAATCACCGATCTTTCAAATGTTCTCGTGGGTAGACCAAGAACAGGAAAGGTGGATGCATTTCTCTCAATTACATGAGGAAAGATGTTCTTTTATGTTCCTCATTTTTGTCTGATAGGGCAGTGTCTGATGAAAATGTAGCAGGACGCTGCCAGAGGCGCTTTGGTGGCCCAAAACGGACCTTCATGGTTTTCATAAATATTGAGTGATGTAGAACCACTTATGATGATTCATAGTTGCAGTAATTTATTGTTGTACAAAGGCATCCATGACATGAAAATATGAATTTGACTATCTGCAGGTTGACCAGACCATTACAACAGTTTGATGGTCAAAGAAGTCTATGAATTTATTAACTAATATAACAACATAACAATAAAATAATTATGTACAAAAGAAGTGTTATACCTGCAATTTGGAGAAATAAATTTAAAAAAACAATATTTTGTTATAAGAAATTGGACGTCCATGTAGACAGTAAAGTTATTTGTCATATTAGATATATGTGAGTTCCTTGTGGATTGCATTTTTTCTGAGTATCTAATTGATAGAGCCAATAATAGGGCTCAGAGTGTTTATCGTCCCATTTACGGACAATTTACTAACCAAGAAGTTATCGGGTTCATTCGTAATATCCCGATATGAAAAAAGGGATATATATATATATATATATATATATATATATATATATATATATATAATCTGTCCAAAGTTGCAATACATAAGTCAGGAGATCAATATAGTCCTGAATTGCCTTAGGCAATGGACTCCAATTCTATCAATGATTCAAAAAAGTTAACATTGACAGTAATAATGCTCATGACTTTAGTATCAACATAAGAGTGCAAACATTGCAAATATTACGTTATAATTGCATGTGGATACAGATTACATTATCATATATGTTTATGAATTTACCAAACAAAGCAGACCAAGAAGAGCTGAAACCAAGGTAAACCTATAAGCATATCCTGTCGGCCATAAATTGTGTGTGAGTCAACATTGATGAAATATGTTGAAGTAGGTAAGAGTCTCTGTGGTGGTGAGACAACACTACTTATTACACACAAAAAAAGCACATTAGGTATCAGTAAAAACTGATGGTTCTAGAGAAATATATTCTAGATGGTTAAAACTTGGATAACACTCAGTGGAACTAGACATTGAGATGTGGAAAATCACGTTACTATGGAGGTATATACATTCACAGGAAGGGCAGAGGATGAGCCACTCGAGCAAAGATTCAAGGCCGCAGGAGGGTGTAAAATAAATATTAAATTAAAAAGAACCAGTCATGGTGTCAGGATTGGACACGGAGTGTTGGGTTCTCTATAATTGTTGCTTTGTTCATACCATCAAATTATATATATCAATTGATATTTTGGTGATAAATTTGCCTTTCAATGGAAAGGGCATTACTTTTATTCTTTTATAATGTGAAATAATTTATTACATAACCTGAGGCAATGTTTGGAGGAAAAAATGTGTTATTTGCTCATTACTGTGTTGAATGAGCCAGAGTGTCGTATGGAATGAGTCTACGACATAAAAAACACAGAAGCTACAAAATCTTCATGTAGTCACTCACGTGACTCCGAAGTAAAATAGTAAGATTAAACGAGAACTTACCAGTTCGAAGTTTGATCGTTATTTTATGAGGAGTAACGATGAGGGATTACGTGCCCTCCACTCCCGACCCTCATAAAATAAATGATCATCTGGTAGTTCTAAATCTATGCTGAGCCTTACTATCTTACTCCGGCTATTATGTTCTGTGTTTTTAATGCCGCTGCTTTAAAGTATGCCGTTCCAGCGCCAGGCGGGGCTTCTTCACGTAATCCCTCATCGTTACTCCTCATAAAGTAACAATCAAACTTCAAACTGGTAAGTTCTCATTTAATCTTACTAATATATCTATACTAGACTCAAAGATACATGCACAATGTCAAATACCAGATTGGCTTCTGAATTTTTGCAATATGAGAAAAAGAAAAAAATAAATCTGTATAAACAGTAAGTGGAGACTTTTTTCTCAGAGAAATTATTATAAATTATGCATTTTTGGGATAGACTTTCACTTGCAGCGTGAGCATTAGTGAATCAGATATGTCACTTCCTTGCATATTTCCTCATAAATATTTCTTCTACCTATGATAGATGAAACAAGCAAAGGAAATATAGCATCAACAGTTGTCATTAGCAGCAAATTTATATTATGGGTATGGTGCTCAACAAAAAATGGTCATTTATATGCAAAACCCATCGTAGGTTCATATAAAATCTACCATGACTAATTGAATGCTTTCATCTTCATACCCTATGTATAAAGCATAATACAGTTACTTGTGTGTCATGTGGTTTGGCAAGGAATGTCACACTTTCAAGTTAGCTTTCCTGCATACCACAGATAATAAAAGAGCTTTGCAAACCTTTAAACTACAGCTCATTTCCCATCTTACCTATAAAAAAAAATCAATTGCAATACATTTTGCATTTTATTTTCTAAATTGTGCTGCCGGCTGCAAATGGAAATTAGCCTCTGATTTACTGCATTTAAGAGAATGAAATTGTACAATATCAGAATGTTATACTTGGAATTACATCAAATTACACTCTGTTTTATTGTATTAGACCACAATACCAATTTACTTATTATTCAATGAAAATTCTCTGCATAATCGTGACTTGTGAACCTAGTGGTTTGGACCCACTTCTGTGAAATTGTTGCCCATTTCCTGCTGAACCATGAGCCACGATGCCTCAAGGATGATTGTTTCGTTGAACACCTCCACTCAGTCTGCTTAAACCTGCCTGATCTCCCGGTGGCTAAAACACTTTAACACCACCTCCCCATTCTCACACTGAACTTCCTGGCCTGGGTTTCCTCCATTGTCAGAGTGAGGCCCAGCTCAAATTAGAGGAACAACACCTCATATTTGGCTCGGACAGCTTTAACCCAGCAGTAAGAACGATATGACTGCACTAACTTCAATTAACCCTTGCTTTCCCTTTCTTCCATCCCCTCCCCCTTCCCCGTTCTTCAACCAGTCAAACTGTCTCGATTATATTTTACCTGTTTGCTTTGTTGTTACCGTCTCCTAGCTAACAATGATCTATTCTACATTCTCCTTGACCTTCTACATACCCTTTGTCTCATTTTTGTACCTTATACTTCCTTATCTCTGTATCTCCCTCTCCCCTGACATCAGTCGGAAAAAGGGCTCGACCCGAAAACGTCACTCATTCCTTCTATCCAGAGATTGCTGCCTGTCCGCTGAGTTACATCAGCATTTTTGTGTCTATCTTCGGTTTTTTTAAACCAGATCTGCAGTTCATTCCTACAGATTTAAATACTGATACTAACTGAAATTCTCTGCACAGAATCTCGGTTTATGTGATTATTACCAAATACACTCGCTCAACATTCATATATTGAAGGTGCATTATATGCCACATTTCAGTCGAAAATAATTACAGCTTCAAACGTTAGGAAATTTGCCTAGTTTTGGCAAGTGCTTTGTGCTTCATTTTAGATGAGTCCTACAAATTAATGCAAAAGGTTGAGAAACATCATTTCACATAACAGATTCTAATTTTATTTTCCCAGAGCAATTGTGAATCCCATTCCACTTTGGTTTGGTATATTTAAAGGGAGCTGTAAAAACTTGATGCCTATTTTAAGAGCATCTCATTGATTTAGAGTTAAGGTGAACGATATTTGAAAATAGTTATAACAACAATAACATTTCAATCTCTGACACAAGTGTCTTTACCAGAAAGTGGCTTATGTGCTTCAATCAAGTAGTATAGCCTCTAGCATTAATGTTATTTGGGCTTATTCAAACACTGGAACCATTTATTGGTTCATAAAATCCAGACAAGTGCACCTACTTTTGCTTGATTTTCCCTCTTGATTTTGGAAGTACATTGAAATTGGATCAATCATCTGGTTCAGACCTCAAATGATAGAGCATATTTGAAACCGAACTTAAATATGTTAATGCCACAAGGAAATATGAACGCGTTTTCCCTGGGGTGGAGCGGTATGGACAGAGGGGCTGCACATGGGGATGGTACCTAGTGTAATTTTTATTCCATTCTTCGTATTAGGTATTAATGACTTGAATTTGAAGCTACCACCTCATGTATGATTAAAATAGGTATAATTAACCTGAATAAGGGTCTTGACACAAAATGTCACTTTTCTTATCGGTTTTGGACATCTAGAAGCAAGGAAACATGTTCCCAATGTTGGGGGAGTCCAGAACCAGGGGCCAGAGTTTAAGAATAAGGGGTAAGCCATTTAGAAATGGAGATGAGGAAAAACATTTTCACTGGAGTTGTGAGTGGGAGTGTGTGGAATTCTCTGCCTCAGAGGGCGGATGGAGGCTGGTTCTGTGGATGCTTTCAAATGGGAGTTAGATAGAAATGCTACTTAGGGATAGCGGAGTTAAGGATATGGAGAGAAGGCAGGAACGGGGGTACTGATTGTGGATGATCAGCCATGATCTTCACATTGAATGGTGGTGTTGGCTCGAAGGGTTCCGAATGGCTTACTCCTGCAACCTATTTGTCTATCAACTGTCCAGAAATGCTGCCTCTCCTGCTAAATTACACCAGCGTTTTCTGTCTATCGTCAGTGTAAAACCAGCATCCGCAGTTCCTTCCTGCACATTTCAGGATTACATTTGTATTGATATTTAGAGACTAAAGAAATGTAGATGCTGGAATCTTGAGCAAAAAACACACAGAGCTGGAGGGACTCAACGGTTCAGACTCAGTCTTTGGAGGGAATGAACAGACAACGTTTTGGGTTGGGACCTTTCTTTCCGTCTTCCTGTTCCACGAGTTCCTACAGCACTTTGTGTGTTGGTACTGGTGTTGGTTTATTCACAGTTACGTCATATAGATGTAGAATTAGGCCATTCAGCCATTGAGCCTACTCCGCTATTCTCAATCATGGTTGATCTCTGCCTCCTAATCCCATTTTCCTGCCTTCTCCCCATAACCCTTGACACCAGTTTTAATCAAGATTTGTCTTCTGCCTTAAAATAAAATTATCCACTGACTTGACCGCACTATCACACCCCCGTACCCCAAGTATTATTGTCACACGTACCAAAATACAACCAAATTATGTATTTAGATAGCCAGACATGGGTAATAAGGATAAACACATTGCAGATAAAAAAGAATTCAAAGTGTGAAATAATTGAGTTTGGTAGGAAGAATAAGAGAGGAAATTAAAAACTAAATTTTAAAAGGTGTAAAGGGCCTGTCCCACCGCTTGGGCGACTCTAAGCTGCGATTTTTTAGAAGAGTTTGCCCTCGACTCAAAAACTCGCAGCATGGTTGACTCGAAGGTCCTAGGAGGTCGTATGAGGCGGCTGGAACTCTTCTTCGTGCTCCAGGGAGGTTCCTGCATACTCGCAGCCTCAGCTAGGTCGCGAGTAAAATTTGGTTGGCAGGGGGTCTTTTTCATGTATAGGGCAGCAGAGTGGGGGGTCGCTATTTACTGCCAGGCACTCGAAGGGCAGCCGTATAAGATCCATCTCCTTCGCTGACCGGCCATTTTTGCTTGGCATTGGAGTTTCACGACCTACGAAGACCTACGGGTAGGTAAAATGCCCCACTAACTTTATTATACGTTCTTTAAGTGTCTCCACTCCTTCTACCCCCTTACTCTCCCCCTTCTCCCCCGATCTGACCCCCGGTACTCTGCGGGGCAGCCGTTTTCCTTCAACTTTCATCGCACAAAACAGCGCTCCTCCGCTGTCCCCGGCCCCCACCCTTCGCGATGTGTTTGTGGCGTGTGAGTTGTAGCGGACGGTAGATGCAGCTCTGCGGTCAGTCGATCCAGCCTCGCGGTTTCAAACGCGGAAAGATCGGCCTCGATCCGGACTCTCGGAGGCTTTCCCAGGAGAGTGCCCTCGAGCTTGAAGGTCAAAGGCACTAGTTCTCGTGGATTAGGGCTTGCCCAAAGTGGGACAGGCACTTAAGTCTTCAATGCCTGGGACAGACAAAGAGAAAAAAAGGTGATAAGGAGAAAAGATATCATAAATACTATAAACAACAAAGGAAATTAGGAAGCCCCTCACGCCTGCCCGACTTTCTCGATATAATCTATGATTAGAACATAGAAAATAGGTAAGGAGCTAGGCCATTCGGCCCTTCGAGCCCTGCACCGCCCATTCAATATGATCATGGCATGATCATCCCTACTCAGTACGTACCCTGTACCTGCCTTCTATCATCGCCATACCCCTGATCCCTTTAGCCACAAGGGCCACCACATCTAAACTCCTCTCTGTTAAATATAGCACATGAACTGGCCTGCTCAACCTACCTTTGTGGCAGATAATTCCAGTAGACTCACCACTCTCTGTGTGAAAATATGTTTTCCTCATCTCGGGTCCTAATAGGAATTCTCTCACATTATCCTTAGACTGTCGACCCCTTGTTCCTGGACCTCCCCAACATCGGGAAACAATCTCTCTGCATCTAGACTATCCAAACCTTAAGAATATTTTGTAAGTTTCTATAAGATCCCCCCTCAGTCTTCTACAATTCTAGCCGCAGTACATAGCCAAGTCTATACACGTCTTTCCTCATATGAATGTCTCCGACATCCAGGAATCAGTCTGGTGAACCTTCTCTGTACCCCCTCTATGGCAAGAAAGTGTCTTTTCTCTCAGATTTGGAGACCAAAAAATGCACGCACATATACTCCAGGGTGTGGTCTCACCAAAACCCTGTACAACTGATGTAGAACCTCCCTGCTCCTATACTCAAATCCTTTCGCGCTATGAATGCATGACATACCATTTGCTTTCTTCACTGCCTGCTGCACCTGCATGCCTACTTTCAATGATTGGTGTACCATGACACCCAGGTCTCATTGCATCTCCCCTTTTCTAATTGGCCACCATTACGATAATCGTCTCTTACCTCCTGTTTTTGCCACCAAAGTGGGATAACCTCACATTTATCCACATTATACTGCTCTGCATGCATTTTCCCACTCACCCAGCCATCACATCAAGCATTCCCACTATCAAGTCATCTTGCAGCCTCCTAGCATCCTCCTCACACACCTAACAGCTACCCCCACAGCTGTAGTGTCATCTGCAAACTACTGGAGATGTTGCATTCAATTCCCTCATCCAAATCATTAATATATATTGTAAATAGCTGGGGTCCCAGCACTGAGCCTTGCGGGAACCCCAATAGTCACTGCCTGCCATTCTGAAAAGGACAGTTTACTACCTACCCTTTGCTTCTGTCTGCCAGCCTAGTTCTCTATCCACATCAATACTGAACCCGCAATTGCACCGTGTGCTTTAAGTTTGACCAATATACTAATTATCTTATGTGGGGTCCTTGTCGAAAGGCCTTCTGAAAAGTCTGTAGATATAAACACATCCACTGGTTTTCCCTTATTCACTTGCTAGTTACATCCTCGTAAAAATTCTATAAGATTTGTCAGACATGATTTATCTTTTGTAAATCCATGCTGACTTTGTCTAATGATTTCACCACTTTCCAAAATGGACTGCTATCCCATCTTTAATAACTGACTCTAGCAGTTCCCCCACTACTCCGATGTTAGACTAACTGGTCTGCTGAATTCCCCGTTTTCACTCTCCCTTCTTTTTTTAAAAAAGTGGGGTTACATTAGCTACCCTCCAGATCCTCAGGAACTTACTCCAGAATCTAACAGTTTGAAAAATTATCGCCACTAAAGCATCCCCCTACGTCTGTGGCTACTTCCTTGAGTACTCTGGGATGCAGACTATCTGGCCCTGGGGATTTATCGGCCTTTAATCCATTCAATTTACCCAACACCACTTCGGCTAACCTGGATTTCACTCAGTTCCTCCACCTTATTTGACCCCCAGTCCCCTGCTATTTCTGGCAGATTATTTATGTCTTCCTTAGTGAAGACAGAACCAAAGTAG
This sequence comes from Okamejei kenojei, assembly GCA_035221665.1. NCBI lineage: Eukaryota > Metazoa > Chordata > Chondrichthyes > Rajiformes > Rajidae > Okamejei > Okamejei kenojei. The sequence goes on from CM069145.1 coordinate 30,800,361, forward strand.
TTATTCAATTGGTCTGCCATGTCCTTGTTCCCCATGATTGATATCCTCTGGCCCCCATCTCCACTTTTGTGCTCATTCTTCACAGCCTCGCAATTCCCTGAACCTACAACATATCTAACATATCATATTTTTCTTTAAAACTCCCCAATAATCAACATAACCCTTCAGATTCGTGAATTATGGAGATTCATCACTTTCTGCAAGAAAATGGTTTATACGAATCTTAGTTTTACACTACCAATCTCCTAGTTAATTTTAGTTTAGGGATACAGTGCAGAGAAACACATCCGTGCTGTCCAGCGGTCACCCTTTACACCAGTACTATCCTCACATTAGGGACAATTTACAATTCTTACAAAGCAATTAAAATACAAGCCTGCATGTCTTTGGTGCGTGGGATGAATGAACCGAGAGCACTGGAGGAAAACCCATGCGGTTATTTTTTCTATTCACTGTATTCCTCGGGTATTCTTGTAATTTTGTTCCCTTGATCATTGTTTCTCCTTCTAGCAGAGGCGTCCTTGATGTCAACCTTGTCATGCTCCTCATGATCTTATAAATTCAGTAAGATTACTCCTCATTCTTCTAAAAATTCATGGAATATTTTTTCTCACTTTCTCACTTTCTATCCCAAGATTCAGCGCTGATAAATCTCTTTTGCACACTCCAATTATTAGAATGCCCCCTATTTTTAAACAAGAAAACCAAAACTGTTCATTGTGCTACAGGTGTGGTCGCACTAGTACACTGTACAAACTCGAACAATACTTTCCCTATTTTTAAACTCCATTGTCTTTTAAGAGAGGCCAATATGACATTTACCATCCTAATAATAGCGCTTGGTTGCAAACTACCTGCTAACTCACACCTGAATCAACCTGTACTTTGCTCACTTGCCCTTTCTCTATTTAGAAAATATTTTATGTCTAGAACCTATCCCGAGGTCAGGATCACATTGGTCTCTGACGTTGTGAGGCAGAAAACTCTACCAGCTGCTGTTACAGATATACATCATCTCTCACTTTCCCACATTCAATGGTTCAATGGTCCAATCGTGCTTTATTTGTTGCATATGCAACTGCACAGTGAACATTCTTCTTGCATATATTACACATGCGGGCATCACAATTATTGGCGCCATTATTCAATGTCCAAAGTCCAGTTGGCCTGTGGCTCGATGTACTGCAGCGGGTCCTGCAAAACCGATGGTCCTTCCTCTCTCGTTCGGCCATTTCTGTGTCATGGGGGGAGGGGGTTCCTCCTGCCAGTGACCTTGAAGGTGCTGGGGGCCATACCCAGTTCCACCCTCCTACAGGCCTTGCTCCTCGCATCTGACGTCCCCAGCTTCCTCCTGGTCCCGGCACGATGTCCGACAGCCTTTGGGCGGGGGTCCAGACGAGCCTTCAGGCAGGTTCCTGCAAATATGGATCATGTGCAGGCAGAAGGGATTAGTTTAATTTAGCATCATGTTTGGCATCATGGGCCGAAGAAAGAACTGTTTCATGTCCTAAGTTCTATGAAAATGTGGGGTAAGGTTTTACCGGTAGTAATTCACTGAGGGTGAACCAAGTACTAATAGGAGACTAATACACTGGATAACCATTTGCTCTGGCGAAAATAGTCATCTAACTGGCATCAGCGACAGATCAAAGCAAACCCTCAGTAACCCTGTAGTAATAAGGAACTGTAGATGCTGGGCTACACAAAAAGGACTACAATGTGCTGGAGTAACTCAGCGGCTCAGGCTAGCATCTCTGGAGAACATGAATAGGTGACATTTCACGTTGGGGCCTTCCAATCATTCTGAAGAACACCTTTATGATCTTGTGTGCCTTTATGTAATCTTCTCTTAACTGTTTTTATGCTTCATGAAAAAAACAATGCCAATCTTTCCTGTCGAGAGCTTACTGTTGAAATCCTTAACGTCCATTAAACTGCATTTGCCTGTTTTGATCACTCACAGGCTAAAAGTCCTCATTGCAACAAACCATTCCCACCTACTTTTCATGCCAGCAGCAAACTTAAATACCTTACCCTTTTCCCCTTCCTCCCTATCATTAATATAATCTCTGACCCCTCTCACCTGGCCACAAAACTCTTTGAATCACTTACCTCTGGAAGAAGACGACTCCAGACTGTCAAAAGCTACCACAGCCAGACATAAAAACTATTTTTTTCCCCCGAGTAGTAGCTCTACTACTCAATAACCAAAAATCTGCAGCAGCCTCCTTTACCTCTGATATTTTATTTAATTTCACATGTTTAATCATTAATGTTTTAGTTATTAATGTGTAATGTTTTATGTGTCATTCCTAACTGTCACTGTATGTCATGTTGTCTCTTGTGAGTGGAGCACTAAGGGCAATTTCCTTGTAACTGAATATTTGGTCAATAAAATTATTCATTAATTCAAATCATAAATTATGGAACAATCAGAGTCAATAGACAATAGGTGCAGGAGTAGGTCATTTGGCCGCTTCGAGCCAAGTACCGTCATTCATGTGATCATGGCTGGTCATCCCCAATCAGTACCCCGTACCTGCCTTCTCCCCATATCACCTGACTCCGCTATTTTAAGAGCCCTATCTAGCTCTCTGTTGAAAGCATCCAGAGAACCTGCCTCCACTGCCCTCTGAGGCAGAGAATTCCACAGACTCAACCACTCTCTGTGAGAAAAAGTGTTTCATGGTCTCTATTCTAAATTGACTTACTCCTATTCTTAAACTGTGGCCCCTGGGTCTGGACTCCCCAACATCGGGAACATGTTTCCCGCCTCTAGCATGTCCAAACCTTAACAATCTTATATGTTTCAATGCGATCCTTCACGCCTTTCTAAAACTCCCGAGTTTACGAGCCCAGCTGCTCTTCTCGCAGCAAAGGATCAGTTCCCGTCATCCGGGAATTAACCTCTTGTAAACCACGCTGCTATTCCCCAATAGCAAGATAAGAATGTCCCTTCCTCAAATTTAGGGCCACACAATACTCCAGCTGTGCTCTCACTAGGCTCTGTAAACTGTTAGAAGGACCTCTTTGACTCCTATATTCTCGATTCCTCTTTATAAAGGCCAACATGCCATTGCCTTTTCTTGCACTGGCCTGCTGTACCTGCATGCTTACTTTATAGACTGATGTACAATGAACCCCAGATACCGTTGCTTACTTAACCCTTTGTCCCCAATCTTGACGCCAGGCGCCTGGGAATAGCATGTTACAGAATTTTGAGAATTTTAAAAATAAAAATAGTCTGCAGATTTATCGCATCAGATAAAGCATAAAACATAAGTTTAAATTTTACACCTAGAATTCACTTCATTCTTCAGTATTTAACACATTGTTATTGGATCATTTGCCAGACTCGGATAATTTGCATCTATCCCCAATGGCATTTTCCATCAGACATAACTGCAAAAGCTGCAACCTAGGACAGTCAAAAGCCCATAATACTTTCTTTATAAGAAAATATGATCCCCCCTCCCCCCCCCCCCCTCCACCCCCCCCCCGCCACCCACCCCCCCCCCCACCAAATGAAATTTTCAGCTTATTATAGATTGAAGAGCATTCTGGCAAAACCAAAATATGAAACAATCTTACTTGAAATTAAAGTATAGTAATATAGTTAGTACCTAATTGTAGCTAATTACAATAATTCGCAATTACTAGATCTAAACATCGATCCTTTCTAAAGAAAAGATAAACAATTTTTAATTCCCTAAGTGTCCAATAACATTCACACAAAAATTCCAGTTTAATCATGATTTTTAAATCTAATTTTTATGAATTTATAGCCAAATGGAAGGAATTTAGAGCTTTAATTCCCATAAAGTTAATAGGCCTCATTTAAATCAACTTGCGAGTGGAATTTCGGTGGAAACTGTGTGGCATTGTGGAGTTGTGGTTTTGTGTTGAATTTAACCGCAGTTGGCAGGGAAAAAACACTGCTGGTTTTCCATTCCACCCCCCCCCCCCCCCCCCCGCCCACCCCCCCCCCCCGGTTTATATATTTTTTGGTCCCCTGTATTCGCGCAGAGAGAGAGTATAAATGTCTCTGTTATTGTAACGTCAGCAGTGGGCGCAGGCAGATTTTTTAAAAAAAGATCAGCATTGGATCATCAATTGTAATTAAAAAAGTCTGGAAAATAATGTAGAAAAAAGTACAGAGGGTGCGATTTTTAAACTCACAAGGAAAATCTCTGCTGAAATATGTAAGATTTCCCCGGTTCGGCATTGGTCTCGAGAGATACGTTTCAAAGTCAAAATGACACACAGCGACACACACACACACACACACACTCAACACCACACACACACACATCACACACACCACACACACACACACACACAGTTCGTAATTGATACTAGACCAAGTGACAGACCCGTGGGGTCTGTTCCCCCATCATGTGGACGTTGGGGGAGTGGGGTTGGGTGGGGGGGGGGGGACGGCATGCGGCATCCACTCACCCAAATGTCCCCCTGCAACAAACGACTAACTACCCTCTTTGATATTATATTGAATATTATTCCTATGTCCTTTTAAACCATAACAGCCCTATCCACTGACGCATAGCCCCCAACTAGTCAGAGGCACAATCTCTAGAGGGAGGTGGGGAGGGTTAGAGGCGTGAGGGTCAAGAGCGAAAATGGGAGAGCCTGAGACAGAAGGGCAAGAGGACAGAGGGGAGAGGGGGTGGAGAGGGAGGAGGAAGGAAGGTGGTGAGGTGGGAGGGGTTGGGGGGAGGAGGAGGGAGGGAGGAAAGGAGGGGGCAAGAGTATGGGAGGAGAGAGAGGGGGGAAATGTAGGTTGAGGGGGGAAAGGGTTAGGGGAGAGGTGGGTGGATGGTTCAGGTCCAAGTAAGGGGGAGGTGGGGGAGAAGGGGGGAGGGGAGGGGTGGAGGGGAGGAGGTCGAAGGTGGGGAGGAAGAATAGGGGTTTAGGGGAGGGAGCGGTGGGAGAGTGCCAGGGGGTTTGGCGCGAGAGGCATAGGGGGGAGACGGAGAGAGAGTGGAGGGAGGAAGAGGCTGAGGAGAGAGATGCGGGGGAGTTGGAGGAGGAGAGGTGAGAGGAGAGGGGGGGAGAGAGGGGTAGAGTGTGAGAGAGGAGAGGGGGAGAAGTGAGTGGTAGGGATAGAGAGAGGAGAATAATGTAGCAAACGGTACAGTGGATTCTAAACTTGCTAGGAAAATCTCTATGAATTATAGAACATAAAACATAGAAAATTAGGTGCAGGAGTAGGCAAGCCATTCAGCCCTTCGAGCCTGCCACCTCCATTCAATATGGAATCATGGCGCCTGTCATCCAACTCAGTATTCCCGTACCTGCCTTTCTCTCCATACCTCTGATCCCCTAGCCCAAGGGCCACTCCAACTCACTCTTAAAATATAGCAATGAACTGGCCTCATCTACCCTCTGTGGCAGAGGCTTCAGAGACTCACCACCTCTCTGTGTGATAGAAAGTCCTTGTCTCAATCTCGGCTTAACGGATTTCCCCCTTATCCTTAAGCTGTAAGACCCCTTGTCCTGGACTTCCCAAACATCAGGGACATCTTCCTGCCCCCTCTAGCCTGCTCCAAACCCCTTAAGAATTTTTGTTTAAGCTTAGATGTATAAAATAATGTAAGATTTCCCCGTTTCGGCATCTGGATATCGAAGAGATACGTTTCAAAGGCAAAATCACACACACACACACACCACACACACACACACACACCAACACACACACGACGAACACACACACACTCACACACACACACACACATACACACACACACACACACACACACACACACCCCACCACACACGAATTTCTATACGATACTAGACCAAGTGCAGATCCCGTTGCGTTAGTCTGTTCCCCCATAGTGGGGGTGGGAGTGGGGTGGGCTGGTGGGGATGGGCAGGGCGGGCAGCGGGGCCTCACACACACATAATTAGCCCCTGCACAGGGTTAGAGGGGGAGGATGTCGAAGGGGAGAAGGGGGGTTCTAGGGGCGGGAGGGACCGGAGGGTGGGGGAGGGCAGGGGGTTGGGAGAGGAAGGGGGAGAGAGAAGGAGAGAGAGGGGAGGGGGAGAGCGATAGCGAGGGAGGGGAGGAAGAGAGAGGGGAGAGAGAAGAGTGAGGAGAGAGAGGATACGGGGGAGAGCTAGAGGAGGGAGAGAAAAAGAGGGGGGAGAGAGGAGAGAGAGGGGAGGAGAGTGTGAGAGAGAGAGAGGGGAGGGGAGAGAGAGACGAGGATGTAATAGGGAGTGAGGAGAGAAGAGGGAAAAAGAGAGGGGGGCGGGGGAGGGGGAGGCGAGAGAGAGATGAGAGAGGAGAGATCCGAGACCGCAGAGAGAGAGGGACACGAGAGAGCAGAGCGAAGAGAGCATTCCGAGAGAGAGAGAGGAGAGAGAGATGGGGTGTGTGGCCGCCAGCCTATGTGCTGAGGCTGCAGAGCCAATCTTGAGGTGTTCGAAAGACAGCGAGGGTGGGGAGGGGTGGGTGCGGCGTGTGGTGGACGCACAGCGTGACAGTGCCGGGGCGCTGGCGGTGGGGGTAGATTGGGATACCCCAGTACGACTCGTCCCTCGTGACGTGGTAAGCATGAGCAAAGGATTCCTATAGTCGGAGATAGGATCTTTGTATAGAGAGGAGAGGGGGAATGGAGTAAGGAGGAAAGGAGAGGGCGCAGGACCGGTGAGGCCGAGGAGGTTGGGAGCGCAGCCCCCCCCCCCCCCCCCCCCCCCCCCACCCCCCCCACCCGGGGGCGGGGGGAGGGGGGGTGGAGGAGAGCCAGGCTGCCAAATGAGGAGAGAGATAGAAGTGGACTGCTCGTCTTGGAAACTACGCTGGAATGCGCCAAGACAGTGAGGAGACGTCAGGGCGTGAGGTGCCACATGACCGAGAATCTGCAGAACTAAGATCTTGTAGCTGACGTACACGGAGGTTTTGAATCTCTGTTCTGCAGAACTTTCTCAATCTTTCTGCACCTTTAATCCACAGCAGCGGTCTGGGGGGTAGCTGGGGGGGCCAGGAGGCTCTGTAGGATGGATTGGTGGGCATGTGGGCATTCTGTTGTGACATCAGCAGCTGGCAAAGCGGCACTTATATTTTTAAAAGTGAGTTTTTGTGAACTACTTTATTCAAAATCTGGGTGATATAATTTGACCCAAATTCAGTGAGGTAGTGCATTATTATAACAATCGTAAGGTAAATCCCTACTGAAATTATAAAAGCTCCACATTTTTTGCATCTGTTTTTCGAGGAGAAGGAGATACGTTTCAAGGCAAAATCACACACACACGCATGCTACGCGCACACCCACACGACACCCACACACACACACACATCCCACACACACACACACAGGCACAACCACCACAACACGCACACACACATCCCCACGACACACACACACAGCAGTTGTCATAGATTACTTGACCAAACGCGAGACCCCGTTGGGTCGGTGCCCCCACGTTGAATTTTTGTTGTGGTTAGCGGGGGAGCAGTGGTAGGAGGGCTGAGTGAGATGGGTAGAGCAGCATGCGTGCGTCATAATATCTTACCCCCCCCCCCGCCCGTGACACTTGCTAAACTGCCCCCCATGATATTATATTATATTAGTAATTTGCTTCTTTTACCCCATAACGCCTATCCACTGATGGCATAGCCCTCAATTTTCAGACACATCTAGGAGGAGAGGGGGGGGAGGAGGGGGGGGGGGGGCGGGGGGTGGCGGGGGGGGGTAGGCGTGAGGGCAGAGAAGAGAATATAAACATAGAAACATCAGAAATTAAGTGCAGGAGCAGGCATGTGCCCGACGAGCTGCACCGCCATTCAATAGATCATGGCCTGTATCATCCAGAACTCAGTATCCTTATACCTGCTGTTCTCTCTCCAATACCTCTGATCCCTTCAGCCACAAGGGGCCACATCCAACTCTCTTAAATATGGCCCAACGAACTGGCCCCAACTACCTTCTGTGGCAGGGAATCCCTCACGAATGCACACTGCTCTGCTATGAAAATTGGGAGAGACCGGCAAAAAGG
>CM069145.1:30808882-30881389 GCA_035221665.1 Okamejei kenojei
CATAGAGAGATAGTATTCGTCAGTGAGTGACACGTGAAGAAGCCCCGCCTGGCGCTTAAACCAAAACACAAGAAAATAAAAAAAGAAAAAATAAATTCTAAATAACAAAAAACGAATAAAGACGAAGGGAAGAAACGGGTGGGGGGGGGGGGGGGGGGGGGGAGGGGGGGTGGAACGGCATTACGTCGACGCTGACCGGCAGAGGCATGACTGCAGAGGCCCAGCTCCTCAGACAGCAGTAGGTACGGCACCGCAGAGTAAGTGCAGTTGAAAAACCTACAGGGTCTAAACTCCGTTGGCTGGTGTATTGAACACCAGGATTAAAACGATCTGTTTAAACAGCAAAATCAAATAAATAAAATTTAAAATAGAAAGAAAATACTCTGTGTACAGAACAACGGAGTTTAATAGAATGTCCCAAGGGGAAATACTCAGCTATCGAGACGAGAGATTAAGTACGAGAGCTTTGGGTCCGATACTGGTGGCCATTAAAATGTACGTTAGGAGACTTTATCGCTCCACAAAACTTTTGGCAGGGGAAAAAAAATTTTAAAAAGTCAGATGGCATAATTTTTAAAAGTTTAATAAGGCCTCCAGACTAAAAAAGCTTTATTAATGCTATAAACAGAAATGTAAAAAAGATTCCAAAAATAAAAATAAAACATAAATAAAAAATTCAACCAAAAAGGGTTCAAAAGGGCCCAACACACTTCCAACCCTACAATGAGGTCATTCAGAACCCTAACCATCCTAGATGGGGTTTCAATAAATCAATATATAATAGATGTGAATACATTAGTGGCGGACATATCCTACCTCAGGAAAACTCAGGAGTACACAGGGCAGTAAAACAAAATAGGAAAAACTGTCCCTTAGAAAATGCACTCGTGATAGAGTGGTGTCATGGTCTAAAGGAACGCACCACGAAGCACAAATTATATATAGTAGTATATGTATTAATACTGTGTGTGTGCGATGTTAGTGTGTGTGTGTGTGTGCGATATATAATATATATATATATATATATATATATAATATATTCTATAAATATACTTATAATATTTATAAGTTATTATATTGTATATATTTATATATATATACATACATATATAAATGGGGTTTTCATATATCCATATAGTATGATTGAATATTGATGGGACTATCTACTCAGATTGGGAAACTCGGAGTAAACAAGCGGTCAGTAAAAACAAAAATGGAAAAACTGACCCAATAAAATTTCTGATATGGTGCGCTGGTCAAAAGTACCCCACCACAGCCAAATATAATATATATATCTGTGTGTGATGTGTGTGATGTGTAGTGATTGTGTGTGTGTGTGTGTGTGTGTCTGTATAGTATATAAATATATTCTTATATACTATATATATATATATATAATATATATATAATATCAGTCTATATAACTAAACAATTTATATATAAAATTTATAATTTATATAGTTTATATATTTTATATATATATATATATATAGTAGAATACTATAAATATATATTATATTATATGTTGTGTTGTTGCTGTGTGTGTACCAGGTACAATACCTGAATAAAGAGAGACAGGCATGGACAATAACCAATGGAAACAAAATTAGTTTGGGTCTCTCACTAAAGCGATATGGTTAAAACAGCAGGAATTAATGATAAAACTTTTATGTTTTATTCAGGTACACACACAGCACAAAAAATATATATAGTGTTCAAGATTACTAGACGCCGAAAGAATGAGTGAGGCCATGGAAAGTAAACATGACCAAAATATAATTGGTCTCCTCAACAAAAGCTGTTATGTTTGAAACAGCAGAATATTGATAAAACTTTAATGCTTTATAAAGATATCACGGTGAATCCGTCTTATGATATCCCAGTCTCAATTATATGAGATATAGAAATACGAATATCAAAGTATATTTCAAACTGGTGCATGGCATTCACTATTTATAAAACAAATAAAACATTGGCAAATAACCAAAACCATTTAAAATAATAGATAAATTGCCATCAGTTTGTGGAGCTCCAATGGGAAGAAATATATAAATTAATTTTAGTTATCTATATATGTTATTGTATAGGGAACCAAGATTTGCACTCTAGATTTGCATGACAATACAAATTCAGGTATATGTTAAACTCTGAATTATATGAATAAAAACCTTGCCCTATGAATAAATCAATAGACATTGATTACAAAAGAACATGATCTATGAGTCCTTTAAACTTTGGAGGAAAAAAATGATGATCCAATAAAAAAGGTTTGGATAATAGATCAAAACAAAGGCCGAAGTATGATAAATAAATATAATTCCACCATAGCCTTATCCTAACCCATATACTTGGAAAAGAAGGCTTGAAGTATGTTGAAGAGGTGCAAACAACTGTTACAAAAAAGTTGATGAAATCTTTTCGATTGTGGTGGAATTATCAGGTGTAATATGATCATTGTTTTAATATAACTAAGGACTACAAAAAAATTGTAGAGGAATTGTGTTAACCCGAAACAAAAACACAAAAGAAAAAAAAAAAAAAAAAAAAAAAAGAAAAACACCTGAAAGGAAAACCTAAAAAAAAATATTTAGGTTTGCACCAAAAATATCTCAAATAAAGAGCAGGTACGTACAATATATATACCAAAAATTACCTTCAGTGAAAAGCGATGTGGTGGCGTATAAACCATGCAAAACATAATTTTAAAAACACTTTCACCATGTAAAAAACATTTTATAAAATGAAACATCTTCACATTGAAATACAGTTTTTATAACAAATGTTAATCATATTCAGGTGCTTGAAATTAATTAAATCGTGTCAGCTGTGCAAGTAAAAGCATTGTCTAAAGGATAAAAAACCGGGTTTCTAGCTGTTGACAGATACTGGAAAACAACAATTGAGACTGAAAAAAAAGATCAGCACTTATGCTCTAATGAGGACACATGGTCATGGTTTATCTCATCACAATTTAAATTGAGAGTTAATAAAGATTCCAGGCTGCAAATTATGTGCGGCAATTACAAGCCCGTTTGAAAGCAAGTGACCTGCCCCTATCACATAAAGCCTATGTTAGGCATTCATAAATATTCAAAATTTACAATTCTTGGATATAGTGAATACTATTCAGCACCATCTAAGAGGGGGAAAATTGGTTTCCATGACTACAAATATGTCATCATTGCTTTGTTTGACAAACTACTGTCCCTCCATCAGAAAAGGAGCCTTAGGTAAAGAGTAAATAAAGCTCCAAAGAAGAATACAAAGCACATACTATCTGTACTAATGAGTATGCTTGCTGAGAGGGCCATGCAAATACCAAATGATACATATCATTATTAAAGTAATGGATAAAAACATGTCCACAATCTGCTTTTTCAAAAACCCCTATAAGCCTTAGTCACTGTTTGCAGCTGAAGCAAGCACTTAACAGATGACGGACAGGCTTCTGTGTATAATTGGGTTCAATATAATGATAATATCTAAGAGTTCTTATAAAGTTAATTGATACGTCTCTGTTGGACACGGACAATAATACAGATAATGCAAATGGATTGTCTAAGTAATTTCTCCAAACAATTGTATTAATTATTGAAGTATAAGGAGTTTATGGATTTAATATTGAATGTTCTATTATAGGAAGTGTCCATGTCCAAATCAAGGTGAACAATACCACAGCTTGTGCATATATCAAATCACATAAGATACTTAAAATAATAATCAAGTGATACTGAGTAAACAGATGTGGCATATCACAAAAAATTTTAGTCCAGCTGTTTATCTCTAAGAAGAAGACAATGTTTATAACAGACAACACATTAAGGGGGCTAAATACAATCTGTCAGTAATAGATGCGTTACTTACGGCGACTTAATTCTGGTTATGTTACAGATTAAATCTCCGATACTTCAAAGTTCACGTGGGGTATACCCAAGGGACAGGAAAGGGTGGATGCATTTCTCTCAAACACATGAGAAAGATGTCTCTTTTATGTTTCTCATTTTGTCTGACAGGCTGTAGTGTCTGATGAAAATGTGTAGCAGGACGCTGCAGAGGCGCTTTGGTGGCCCAAAACGGGACCTTCATGGTTTTCATAAATATTGAGTGATGTAGAACCACTTATGATGATTCATAGTTGCAGTAATTTATTGTTGTTAACAAAGGCATCATGACATGAAAATATGAACTTTTGACTATCTGCAGGTTGACCAGACCATTACAACAGTTTGATGGTTCAAAGAAGTCTATGAATTTATTTAACTAATATAACAACATAACAATAAATAATTATGTAGGAAAGAAGTGTTATACCTGCAATTTGGAGAAATAAATTTAAAAAAACAATATTTTGTTATAAGAAATTGGACGTCCATGTAGACAGTAAAGTTATTTGTCATATTAGATATATGTGAGTTCTTGTGGATTGCATTTTTTCTGAGTATCTAAATTGACAGAGCCAATAATAGGGAATTCACAGAGTGTTTATCGTCCCATTTACGGACAATTTACTAACCAAGAAGTTATCGGGTTCATTCGTTTAATATCCCGATATGAAAAAAAGGGATATATATATCTATCTATATATATATATATATATATATATATATATAATCTGTCCAAAGTTGCAATACATAAGTCGGGAGATCAATATAGTCCTGAATTGCCTTAGGCAATGGACTCCATTCTATCAATGATTCAAAAAAGTTAACATTGACAGTAATAATGTCATGACTTTAGTATCAAACATAAAAGTGCAAACATTGCAAATATTACGTTATAATTTGCATGTGGATACAGATTACATTTATCATATATGTTTATGGAATTTTACCACAACAAAGCAGACCAAGAAGCGAGCTGAAACCAAGGTAAACCTATAAGCCATATCCTGTCGGCCATAAATTGTGTGTGAGTGTCAACATTGATGAAAATATGTTGAAGTAGGTAAGAGTCTCTGTGGTGGTGAGACAAACACTACTTATTACACACAAAAAAAGCACATTAGGTATCAGTTAAAAACTGATGGTTCTAGAGAAATATATTCTAGATGGTTTAAAACTTGGATAACACTCAGTGGAACTAGACATTGAGATGTGGAAAAATCACGTTTACTATGGAGGTATATACATTCACAGGAAGGGCAGAGGATGAGCCACTCGAGCAAAGATTCAAGGCCGCAGGAGGGTGTAAAATAAATATTAAATTAAAAGAACCAGTCATGGTGTCAGGATTGGACACGGAGTGTTGGGTTCTCTATAATTGTTGCTTTGTTCATACCATCAAATTATATATATCAATTGATATTTTGGTGATAAATTTGCCTTTCAATGGAAAGGGCATTACTTTTATTCTTTTATAATGTGAAATAATTTATTACATAACCTGAGGCAATGTTTGGAGGAAAAAATGTGTTATTTGCTCTTACTGTGTTAATGAGCCAGAGTGTCGTATAGATGAGTCTACGACATAAAAAAACACAGAAGCTACAAAATCTTCATGTAGTCACTCACGTGACTCCGAAGTAAAATAGTAAGATTAAACGAGAACTTACCAGTTCGAAGTTTGATCGTTATTTTATGAGGAGTAACGATGAGGGATTACGTGCCCTCCACTCCCGACCCTCATAAAATAAATGATCATCTGGTAGTTCTAAATCTATGCTGAGCCTTACTATCTTACTCCGGCTATTATGTTCTGTGTTTTTCATGCCGCTGCTTTGAAGTATGCCGTTTACAGCGTGAGCATTAGTGAATCAGATATGTCACTTCCTTGCATATTTCCTCATAAATATTTCTTCTACCTATGATAGATGAAACAAGCAAAGGAAATATAGCATCAACAGTTGTCATTAGCAGCAAATTTATATTATGGGTATGGTGCTCAACAAAAAATGGTCATTTATATGCAAAACCCATCGTAGGTTCATATAAAATCTACCATGACTAATTGAATGCTTTCATCTGATACCCTATGTATAAAGCATAATACAGTTAACTTGTGTGTCATGTGGTTTGGCAAGGAATGTCACACTTTCAAGTTTGCTTTCCTGCAAACCACAGATAATAAAAGAGCTTTGCAAACCTTTAAACTACAGCTCATTTCCCATCTTACCTATAAAAAAAAATCAATTGCAATACATTTTGCATTTTATTTTCTAAATTGTGCTGCCGGCTCCAAATGGAAATTAGCCTCTGATTTACTGCATTTAAGAGAATGAAATTGTACAATATCAGAATGTTATACTTGGAATTACATCAAATTACACTCTGTTTTATTGTATTGGACCACAATACCAATTTACTTATTATTCAATGAAAATTCTCTGCATAATCGTGACTTGTGAACCTAGTGGTTTGGACCCACTTCTGTGAAATTGTTGCCCATTTCCTGCTGAACCATGAGCCACGATGCCTCAAGGGTGATTGTTTCGTTGAACACCTCCACTCAGTCTGCTAAACCTGCCTGATCTCCCGGTTGCTAAACACTTTAACACCACCTCCCATTCTCACACTGAACTTCCTGGCCTGGGTTTCCTCCATTGTCAGAGTGAGGCCCAGCTCAAATTAGAGGAACAACACCTCATATTTGGCTTGGACAGCTTTAACCCAGCAGTATGAATATTGACTGCACTAACTTCAATTAACCCTTGCTTTCCCTTTCTCTCCATCCCCTCCCCCTTCCCCGTTCTTCAACCAGTCAAACTGTCCTCGATTATATTTTACCTGTTTGCTTTGTTGTTACCTTCTCCTAGCTAACAATGATCTATTCTACATTCTCCTTGACCTTCTACATACCCTTTGTCTCATTTTTGCACCTTACACTTCCTTATCTCTGTATCTCCCTCTCCCCTGACTATCAGTCGGAAAAAGGGCTCGACCCGAAACGTCACTCATTCCTTCTATCGAGAGATGCTGCCTGTCCCGCTGAGTTACATCAGCATTTTGTGTCTATCTTCGGTTTAAACCAGCATCTGCAGTTCCTTCCTACAGATTAAACTGATACTAACTGAAATTCTCTGCAAGAATATCGGTTTATGTGATATTACCAAATACACTCGCTCAACATTCATATATTGAAGGTGCATTATATGCCACATTTCAGTCGAAAATAATTACAGCTTCAAACGTTAGGAATTTGCCTTTTTGGCAAGTGCTTTGTGCTTCATTTTAGATGAGTCCTACAAATTAATGCAAAAGGTTGAAACATCATTTCACATAACAGATTCTAATTTTATTTTCCCAGAAGCAATTGTGAATCCCATTCCACTTTGGTTTGGTATATTTAAAGGGAAGCTGTAAAACTTGATGCCTATTTTAAGATGCATCTCATGATTTAGAGTTAAGGTGAACGATATTTGAAAATATAGTTATAACAACAATAACATTTCACTCTGACACAAGTGTCTTTACCAGAAAGTGGCTTATGTGCTTCAATTAAGTAGTATAGCCTCTAGCATTAATGCTTATTCAACACTGGAACCATTTATTGGTTCATAAAATCCTGACAAGTGCACCTACTTTTGCTTGATTTTCCCTCTTGATTTGGAAGTACATTGAAATTGGATCAATATTCTGGTTCAGACCTCAAATGATAGAGATATTTGAACCAAACTATAATTATTTTAATGCCACAAGGAAATATGAACGTGTTTCCCTGGGGTGGAGCGGTATGGACAGAGGGGCTGCACATGGGATGGTACCTAGTGTAATTTTTATTCCATTCTACGTATTAGGTATTAATGACTTGAATTTGAAGGCTACCAAGTAACACATCATGTATGATTAAAATAGGTATAATTAACCTGAATAAGGGTCTTGACAAAAATGTCACTCATTCTTATCGGTTTGGACATGCTAGAGGCAGGAAACATGTTCCCAATGTTGGGGGAGTCCAGAACCAGGGGCCAGAGTTTAAGAATAAGGGGTAAGCCATTTAGAATGGAGATGAGGAAAAACATTTTCACATGGAGTTGTGAGTGTGTGGAATTCTCTGCCTCAGAGGGCGGTGGAGGCTGGTTCTGTGGATGCTTTCAAATGGGAGTTAGATAGAGCTCTTAGGGATAGCGGAGTTAAGGGATATGGAGAGAAGGCAGGAACGGGGTACTGATTGTGGATGATCAGCCATGATCACATTGAATGGTGGTGTTGGCTCGAAGGGCCGAATGGCTTACTCCTGCACCTATTGTCTATTGTCCAGAAATGCTGCCTGTCCTGCTAAATTGCACCAGCATTTTCTGTCTATCGTCGGTGTAAACCAGCATCTGCAGTTCCTTCCTGCACATTTCAGGATTACATTTGTATTGATATTAGAGACTAAAGAAATGTAGATGCTGGAATCTTGAGCAAAACACACAGAGCTGGAGGGACTCAACGGTTCAGACTCAGTCTTTGGAGGGAATGAACAGACAACGTTTTGGGTTGGGACCTTTCTTCCGTCTTCCTGTTCCACTGAGTTCCTACAGCACTTTGTGTGTTGGTACTGGTGTTGGTTTATTCACAAGTTCACGTTATAGAAGTAGAATTAGGCCATTCAGCCCATTGAGCCTACTCCGCTATTCAATCATGGTTGATCTCTGCCTCCTAATCCCATTTTCCTGCCTTCTCCCCATAACCCTTGACACCAGTTTTAATCAAGAATTTGTCTATCTGCCTTAAAATTATCCACTGACTTGACCGCACTATCACACGTACCAAGTATTATTGTCACACGTACCAAAATACAACCAAAATATGTATTTAGATAGCCAGACATGGGTAATAAGGAAACACATTGCAGATAAAAAGAATTCAGTGAAATAATTGAGTTTGGTAGGAAGAATAAGAGAGGAAATAAAAACTAAATTTTAAAAGGTGTAAAGGGCCTGTCCCACTTGGGCGACCTAAGTTGCGATTTTAGAAGAGTTTGCCCTCGACTCAAAAACACGCAGCATGGTTGACACGAGGTCCTAGGAGGTCGTATGAGGCGGCTGGAACTCTTCTTCGTGCTCCAGGGAGGTTCCTGCATACTCGCAGCCTCAGCTAGGTCGCGAGTAAAATTTGGTCGGCATGGGTCTTTTTCATGTATAGGGCAGCAGAGTGGGGTCGCTATTTACTGACAGGCACTCGAAGGCAGCCGTAGACCATCTCCTTCGCTGACCAGCCATTTTGCTTTGCTCAATGGAGTTTCACGACCTACGAAGACCTACCGGTAGGTAAAATGCCCACTAACTTTATTATACTTCTTTAAAGTGTCTCCACTCCTTCTACCCCCCTTCTCTCCCCCTTCTCCCCTGATCTGACCCCCGGTACTCTGTGGCAGCCGTTTACCTTCAACTTCATCGCACAAACAGCGCTCCTCCGCTGTCCCCGGCCCCCACCTTCCCGATGTGTTTGTGGGTGTGTGTGCGGACGGTAGATGCAGCTCGCGGTCAGTCGATCCAGCTCGCGGTTTCAACGCGACCGGTCGATCCAGCTCGAGGCTTTCCAGGAGAGTGCCCTTGAGCTTGAAGGTCAAAGGCACTGTTCTGGACTCGTGGATTAGGTTGCCCAAGTGGGACAGGCCCTTAAGTCTTCAATGGTGACAGACAAAGAGAAAAAGGTGATAAGGAGAAAGATATCATAAATACATAAAAATCAAAGGAAAATAGGAGCCCCTCAAGCCTGCCCCACTTTTCGATATAATCATGATTAGAAACATAGAAAATAGGTACAGGAGTAGGCCATTCGGCCCTTCGAGCCTGCACCGCCATTCAATATGATCATGGCTGATCATCCAACTCAGTATCCTGTACCTGCCTTCTCTCCATACCCCCTGATCCCTTTAGCCACAAGGGCCACATCTAACTCCCTCTTAAATATAGCCAATGAACTGGCCTCAACTACCTTCTGTGGCAGATAATTCCAGAGACTCACCACTCTCTGTGTGAAAAATGTTTTCCTCATCTCGGTCCTAAAGGAATTCCCCCTTATCCTTAGACTGTGCCCCTTGTTCTGGACCTCCCCAACATCGGGAACAATCTTCCTGCATCTAGACTATCCAAACCCTTAAGAATTTTGTAAGTTTCTATGATCCCCCCTCAGTCTTCTAAATTCTAGCGAGTACAAGCCAAGTCTATCCAGTCTTTCCTCATATGAAAGTCCTGACATCCCAGGAATCAGTCTGGTGAACCTTCTCTGTACCCCCTCTATGGCAAGAATGTCTTTTCTCAGATTTGGAGACCAAAACTGCACGCAATACTCCAGGTGTGGTCTCACCAAAACCCTGTACAACTGATGTAGAACCTCCCTGCTCCTATACTCAAATCCTTTCGCTATGAATGCTGACATACCATTTGCTTTCTTCACTGCCTGCTGCACCTGCATGCCTACTTTCAATGATTGGTGTACCATGACACCAGGTCTCATTGCATCTCCCCTTTTCCTAATTGGCCACCATTAAGATAATTGTCTACTCTCCTGTTTTTGCCACCAAAGTGGATAACCTCACATTTATCCACATTATACTGCATCTGCCATGCATTTTCCCACTCACCCAGCCTATCCAAGTCATCTTGCAGCCTCCTAGCATCCTCCTCACACCTAACACTACCCCCCAGCTTAGTGTAATCTGCAAACTTGGAGATGTTGCATTCAATTCCCTCGTCCAAATCATTAATATATATTGTAAATAGCTGGGGTCCCAGCACTGAGCCTTGCGGGACCCCACTAGTCACTGCCTGCCATTCTGAAAAGGACCCGTTTACTCCTACCCTTTGCTTCCTGTCGCCAGCCAGTTCTCTATCCATATCAATACTGAACCCGCAATACCGTGTGCTTTAAGTTTGTATACTAATCTCTTATGTGGGTCCTTGTCGAAGGCCTTCTGAAAGTCTAGATGTAACACATCCACTGGTTTTCCCTTATCCACTCTGCTAGTTACATCCTCGAAAAATTCTATAAGATTCGTCAGACATGATTTATCTTTTGTAAATCCATGCTGACTTTGTCTAATGATTTCACCACTTTCCAAATGGACTGCTATCCCATCTTTAATAACTGACTCTAGCAGTTTCCCCACCGCTGCTTGATTCCTCTTAAGTATAAATGGTTTATACGAAACCTTAGTTTTACACTACCATCTCCTAGTTTATTTTAGTTTAGGGATACAGAGCAGAAACACATCCGTGCTATCCAGCGATCACCCTATACACCAGTACTATCCTCCACATTAGGGACAATTTACAATTCTTACCAAAGCCAATTAAACTACAAGCCTGCATGTCTTTGGTGCGTGGGATGAAACCGGAGCACCTGGAGAAAACCCATGCGGTTATTTTTCTATTCACGTATTCCTCGGGTATTCTTGTAATTTTGTTCCCTTGATCAATGTTTCTCCTTCTAGCAGAGGCGTCTTGATGTCAACCTTGTCATGCCTCCTCATGATCTTATAAATTCAGTAAGATTACTCCTCATTCTTCTAAAGTTCATGGAATATTTTTCTCACTTTCTCACTTTCTCATCCCAAGATTCAGCCTGATAAATCTCTTTTGCACACTCCATTGTTAGAATGCCCCTTTTTAAACAAGAAAACCAAAACTGTTCATTGTGCTACAGGTGTGGTCGCACTAGTACCCTGTACAACTCGAACAATACTTCCCTATTTCTAAACTCCAATGTCTTTTAAGAGAGGCCAATATGACATTTACCATCCTAAATACTTGGTGCAACTACCTGCTAACTCCTGGCAACTCACACCTGAATCAACCTGTACTTTGCTCACTTGCCTTTCTCTATTTAGAAAATATTCTATCTCTTGATCCTATCCCGAGGTCAGGATCACATTCGGTCTCTGACGTTGTGAGGCAGAAACTCTACCAGCTGCTGTTACAGATATACATCATCTCTCACTTTCCCACATTCAATGGTTCAATGGTCCAATCGTGCTTTATTTGTTGCATATGCAACTGCACAGTGAAATTCTTCTTGCATATATTACACATGCGGGCATCACAATTATTGGCGCCATTATTCAAAGTCCAAAGTCCAGTTGGCCTGCGGCTCGATGTACTGCAGCGGGTCCTGCAAACCGATGGTCCTCTCCTCTCCTCGTCCGGCCATTTCTGTGTCATGGGGGGGGGTCCTCCTGCAGCTGACCTTCAAGGTGCTGGGGGCCATACCCCAGTTCACCCTCCTACAGGCCCTTGCTCCTCGCATCTGACGTCCCCAGCTTCCTCCTGGTCCCGCCGACCGACCAGCCTTTGGGCGGGTCCAGACGAGCCTTCAGGCAGGTTCCTGCAAATATGGATCATGTGCAGGCAGAAGGGATTAGTTTAATTTAGCATCATGTTTGGCATCATGGGCCGAAGAACCTGTTTCATGTCCTAAGTTCTATGAAATGTGGGAAGGTTTTCCGGTAGTAATTCACTGAGATGAACCAAGTACTAATAGAACTAATACACTGGATAACCATTTGCTCTGGCGAAAATAAACCCCTGTCTCACTGTGCGAGTTGGCCCACGAGTGACCCCGAGTTTTCACTCGTGGTGATCACGTAGCGGGAACGTCGGAACTCGCACGAGCAACTTATCGACTCGTGGCGCTAACGGCAGGTACTCGGGAAACTTGTTAACTCGTGAAAAAAATCAAACATGTTTGATTTTTTCCACGAGTCAAATTAACTGTTCAAGTGTAAAATGGAAACATTTTAACTCGTTGTAATAACGTAGTGGCCCCGTGCGTTTATCTTAGTGTCTCGTGAGTGTACCGTGGGAACTTTAATAATCTGTTCTTTTGCTCGTAAGACTGAACCAAAGATAGACACAAAATGCTGGAGTTTATAACTCAGCGGACCAGGCAGCATCTCTGGAGAGAAGGAATAGAGTCGAGACCCTTCTTCAGACTTTCCTTCGCTCCAGAGATGCAGCCTGTCCCGCAGAGTTACTCCAGCATTTCGTGTCTATCTTCGGCCTTTCTGCCACTTGTCCCCCGTGGCTTCACTCTGTCTCAATGAACGGCTTAAAGACCTGCCGTAGGGGCAAGTCTGGGGTGGTGGGGTGGGATGTGTCCACGTGTGATGCTCCACCACCCCCCCGGGGCCGAGAGTGTGGGATTGGGAAGGAACTGCAGATGCTGGTTCACACCGGAGATAGACACACACAATGCTGGAGTAACTCGGCGGGACAGGCAGCATCTCTGGAGCGAAGGAATGGGTGACATTTCGGGTAAGTCTGAAGAAGGGTCTCGACTCTATTCCTTCTCTCCAGAGATGCTGCCTGGTCCGCTGAGTTGTGTGTGTGTGTCTCTCTCCCTCTCTGTCTATCTGTGTGTATCTGTGTGTGTGTCTGCTGTCGGGTCCCGGTGGCCGCTCAAAGTCACCCGAGCTGCTTGATTCCTCTTAAGTGGTGGCCAGCTGCTGTCTGTGTGTATCTCTGTGTGTGTGTGTGTGTGTGTGTGTGTGTGTGTGTGTGTGTCTCTCTCTCTCCCTCTCTGTCTATCTCTGTGTGTGTGTGTGTGTGTTTGTGTGTGTGTACTGTCGGGTCCCTGCGGCCGCTCAGTCACCCGAGCTGCTTAATTCCTCTGAAGTGGTGGCCAGCTGCTGTCTGTGTGTATCTCTCTCTGTGTGTGTGTGTGTGTGTGTGTGTGTGTGTGTGTGTGTGTGTGTGTGTGTGTGTGTGTGTGTGTGTACTGTCGGGTCCCGGTGGCCGCTCAGTCACCCGAGCTGCTTAATTCCTCTGAAGTGGTGGCCAGCTGCTGTCTGTGTGTATCTGTGTGTGTGTGTGTGTGTGTGTGTCTCTCTCTCTCTCCCTCTCTGTCTATCTGTGTGTATCTGTGTGTGTGTCTGATGTCGGATCCCGGTGGCCGCTCAAAGTCATCCGAGCTGCCTCATTCCTCTGAAGTGGTGACCAGCGCCTGTCTGTGTGTATCTCTGTGTGTGTGTGTGTGTGTGTGTGTGTGTGTGTGTGTGTGTGTGTGTGTGTGTGTGTGTGTGTGTGTGTGTGTGTGTGTCTCTCTCTCTCTCCCTCTCTGTCTATCTCTGTGTGTGTGTGTGTGTGTGTGTGTGTGTGTGTGTGTGTACTGTCGGGTCCCTGCGGCCGCTCAGTCACCCGAGCTGCTTAATTCCTCTGAAGTGGTGGCCAGCTGCTGTCTGTGTGTATCTCTCTCTCTCTGTGTGTGTGTGTGTCTGCTGTTTGGTCTCAACGGCCGCTCAATGTCAGTCACCCGGGCTGCTTCCTTTTTTTAATATTTAAAATAGAGATCCATTGCAAAAAAGTATTTTAAAAACATAAAAAAACAAGAAATGCTTGGTAGAATGCGCATTTTCCCATTGTAGGTCATATCAATAGATGCGGCCGCGCTGAAAATAACTCAAAACCACAGGATGGAGATGTATTTTAACATTGTTGCTTTATTTAAACCATACCTTTCATTCACGGTTGGCTCAAGAGTAACGGGAGAGGAACTTGCTAACTCGGGAGAGGAACTTGCTAACTCGGGAGAGGAACTTGCAACATCGCAGCAATTACATACCCGTGGGAACTCGGCCACACACTTGATCATACACTTGCAGTCTCGTGCGCAGCCACGAGTCTATCACTCGGGGTACCTCGTGGGTCAACTCGCACAGTGAGACAGGGGCATTGAAAATAGTCATCTAACTGGCATCAGCGACAGATCAAAGCAAACCCTCAGTAACCCTGTAGTAATAAGGAACTGTAGATGCTGGGCTACACAAAAGGACACAATGTGCTGGAGTAACTCAGCGGCTCAGGCAGCATCTCTGGAGAACATGAATAGGTGACATTTCACGTTGGGGCCTTCCAATCATTCTGAAGAACCTTTATGATCTTGTGTGCCTTTATGTAATCTTCTCTTAACTGTTTTTATGCTTCAAGAAAAACAATGCCATCTTCTCCTGTCGAGACTTACTGTTGAAATCCTTAACGTCCATTAAACTGCATTTGCCATGTTTTGATCACTCACAGGCTAAAAGTCCTCATTGCAACAAACCATTCCACCTACTTTCATGCCAGCAGCAAACTTAAATACCTTACCCTTTTCCCCTTCCTCCGTATCATTAATATAATCTCTGACCCCTCTCACCCTGGCCACAAACTCTTTGAATCACTTACCTCTGGAAGACGACTCCAGACTGTCAAAGCTACCACAGCCAGACATAAAAACTATTTTTTTCCCACGAGTAGTAGCTCTACTCAATAACCAAAAATCTGCAGCCTCCTTTACCTCTGATATTTTATTTTATTTCACATGTTTAATCATTAATGTTTTGTTATTAATGTTTAATGTTTTATGTGTCATTCCTAACTGTCACTGTATGTCATGTTGTCACTTGTGGGTGGAGCACTAAGGCAATTTCCTTGTAACTGAATATTTGGTCAATAAACTTATTCATTAATTCAAATCATAAATTATGGACAATAGACAATAGACAATAGGTGCAGGAGTAGGTCATTTGGCCCTTCGAGCCAGCACCGCCATTCAATGTGATCATGGCTGGTCATCCCCAATCAGTACCCCGTACCTGCCTTCTCCCCATATCACCTGACTCCGCTATTTTTAAGAGCCCTATCTAGCTCTCTGTTGAAAGCATCCAGAGAACCTGCCTCCACTGCCCTCTGAGGCAGAGAATTCCACAGACTCACCACTCTCTGTGAGAAAAAGTGTTTCATGGTCTCTATTCTAAATCACTTACTCCTTATTCTTAAACTGTGGCCCCTGGGTCTGGACTCCCCCAACATCGGGAACATGTTTCCCGCCTCTAGCATGTCCAAACCCTTAACAATCTTATATGTTTCAATGAGATCCCCTCATCCTTCTAAACTCCAGAGTGTACGAGCCCAGCTGCTCCATTCTCTCAGCATAGGACAGTCCCGTCATCCGGGAATTAACCTTTAAAAAACCTACGCTGCATTCCCTCAATAGCAAGAATGTCCTTCCTCAAATTAGGGGACCAAAACTGCACACAATACTCCAGGTGTGCTCTCACTAGGGCTCTGTACAACTGTAGAAGGACCTCTTTGCTCCTATATTCGATTCCTCTTTTATAAAGGCCAAACATGCCATTCGCTTTCTTCACTGCCTGCTGTACCTAGCATGCTTACTTTCATAGACTGATGTACAATGACCCCCAGATACCGTTGTACTTCCCCTTTTCCCAACTTGACGCCAGGCGCCATGGAATAGCAATGTTACAAAATTTTGAGATTTTAAAAATCAAGTCTGCAATTTATCCCATCAGATAAAGCATAAAAATAAGTTTAATTTTACACCTAATTCACTTTCATATCTTCAGTATTAAAAATGTTATGGCCATTTGCAGACTCAGAAATTTGCATCTTCCCCATTGCCTTTCCATTGACTTAACTCAAAAGCTGCAACCTAGGACAGTCAAAAGCCCATAACTTTCTTAAAAATTAAGAGAACTCAATGAAATTTTCAGTTATTATAGATTGAAGCATTCTGAAACAAATATGAACCAATCTTACTTGAAATTAAAGTATATAATTAGTTAGTTACCTAATTGTAGCTAATTACAAAATTCAATTACTAGATCTAAACATCTATCCATTTCTTAAGAAAAGATAAACATTTTTTAATTGCCTAAGTGTCCAAATAACATTCACACAAAAATTCACTGTTTAACATGATTTTTAAATCTAATTTTCATGAATTTATAGGCCAAATGGAAGGAATTTAGTGTTTAATTCCCATAAATTAATGGCCATTTAAATCAACTTGCGAGTGGGTTTTGGTGGAACACGGTGGATTGGGACGTTGTGGTTTGTGGTGAATTTAACCCGCAGTTGGCAGGAAAAACACTGCTGGTTCGTATATATTTTTTGTCCCCTTTTCGCGAGAGAGAGAGAGTATAAATGTCTCTGTTATTGTAACGTCAGCAGCTGGGCAGCAGTCAGATTTTTAAAAAAAGATCAGATTGGTCAACAATTTTAATTAAAAAGTCTGGAAAATAATGTAGAAAAAGGTACAGAGGAGTGGATTTCTAAACTCGCAAGGAAAATCTCTACTGAAATATGTAAAGATTTCCCCGTTTCGGCATCTGGTTATCGAGGAGATACATTTCAAAGTCAAAATGACACACACACACACACACACACACACACACACACACACACACACACACACACACACACACACACACACACACACACACACACACACACACACAGTTCTAATAGATACTAGACCAAGTGCAGACCCGTTGGGTCTGTTCCCCCATCATGTGGTCGTGGGGGAGTGGGGTTGGGCTGGGGGGGGGGGCGGCGGCATGCGGCATCACACACACAAATTACCCCTGCACAAACGCTAACTACCCTCTTTGATATTATAGTAATATTATTAATATGCTCCTTTTAACCCATAACAGCCCTATCCACTGACGCATAGCCCCCAACTTGCAGGCACATCTCTAGAGGGAGGTGGGGTAGAGGGTGAGGGCAGAGCGAAAAATGGGGAGAGACTGAGACAGAAGGGCAAGAGACAGAGGGAGAGGGGGTGGAGGGGAGGAGGAGAGGAAGGGTGGGTGAGGGGGGGAGGGTGGGGGAGGAGGGGAGGAGGACAGGAGGGGGGCAAGAGATGGGAGGAGAGAGAGGGGGAATGGGGCTGAGGGGGGAAAGGGTAGGGGAGAGGTGGGGGGAGGAGGGGGAGGTGGGGGGAAGGGGTAGGGGAGGGGTGGAGGAGAGGATGTCGAAGGGGAAAGGGGGTTTAGGGGAGGGAGGGTGGGGAGGGCAGGGGGTTTGGGGAGGAGGAAGGGGGGAGAGAGAGAGGGAGGGGAGAGAGGAGGGGGGAGTTGGAGGAGGGAGAGAGAGAGAGAGAGGGGGGAGAGAGAGAGGGAGAGTGTGAGAGAGAGAGGGAGAGAGAGAGGGTAGGGAGAGAGAGGAGAATAATGTAGCAAAGGTACAGTGGATTTCTAAACTTGCTAGGAAATCTCTACTGAAATATGTAAAGATTTCCCCGTTTCGGCATCTGAATATCGAAGAGATACGTTTCAAAGGCAAAATGACACACACACACTCACAACACACACACACACACACCACACACACACACACACACACACACACACACACACACACACACACACACACACACACACACACACACACACACACAACACACACACAGAATTCTAATAGATACTAGACCCTTTCTAACCCGTTCTAATGTGCAGACCCGTTGGTCTGTCTGTTCCCCCATCGTGGGGAGTGGGGTGGGCTGGGGGGGGGGGCGGCATCGGCCGCCTCACACACACAAATTACCCCTGCACAGGGTAGCAGGTAGAGGATGTCGAAGGGGAAAGGGGGTTTAGGGGAGGGGAAGGGGGGAGAGGCAGAGAGGGGGGGGGGGAGGGAGGGAGAGAGGGAGGGGGAGGGAGGAGGAGAGAGAGAGGGAAGGGAGGAGAGAGAGAGAGGGGGGGGAGAAGAGGAGGGTAAGGAGAGAGAGGGGAGAGAGAGAGAGAAGAGAGGGGAAGGGAGAGAGGGGGGAAGAGAGAGAGAGAGGGGAGCGAGAGGGGAGAGGAGGGGGAGAGGAGAGAGAGAGAGAGGAGAGAGAGAGAAGAGAGAGAGGAGAGAGGGGGAGGAGATGAGGAGGGAGAGAGAGAGAGAGAGAGAGAGAGAAGAGAGAGAGGGAATGAGAGAGAGAGAGAGATGAGAGAGAGAGGGGAGAGAGAGAGAGAGAGAGAGAGAGAGAGAGAGAGAGAGAGAGAGAGAGAGGGGGGGGGGTGGGGCGGCAGCATGAGCGAGGCACAGAGCAATCTGAGGATGTTGAAAAGCAGCGGGGGGGCGGGGGGGGGGGGGGGGGGGGGGGGGGACCGGCACAGCGTTGACAGAGCCCGGGCTGGGGGGGAGAGGGGGGGGGGGGGGGGTGGATGACAGACGATCGTCCCCTGTGACGGGTAGGAGAGCAAAGATCCTATAGTGGGATAGGAATCTTTGGTAGAGAGGAGAGGGGAGAGAAGGAAGAAGGAGAGGGGAGGAGGTGAGAAGTAGGAGTGGAGCGGGGGGGGGGGGGGGGGGGGGGGGGGTGGAGGAGAGCCAGGCTGCCAAAATGAGGAGAGAGAGAGAAGTGGCTGCTGACTCTGGAAACCTACAGCTGGAATGCACCAACAGTGAGGAGAAGGGTCAGCGCGTGATGTGCCACTGACCCGAGATCTGCAGAACAAAGATCTTGTAGCAGAACGGAGGTGTAGAATCTCTGTTCTGCAGAACTTTCTCAATCTTTCTGCACCTTTAATCCACAGCAGCGGGGTGGCGGGGCCAGGAGGCTTGTAGGACTGGATTGGTGGGCATGTGGGCATTGTGACATCAGCAGCTGGCAAGCGGCGATTATATTTTTAAAAGTGAGTTTTGTGAACAACTTTATTCAAAATCTGGGGATATAATTGACCAAATTTAGAGAGGAGTGCATTTATAAAATCGTAAGTTAAATCCCTACTGAAAATATAAAAATCTCCACATTTTTGCATCTGTTTTTCGAGGAGATACGTTTCAAAGGCAAAATCACACACACACGCACGCACACACGCGCACACACACACACACACACACACACACACACACACACACACACACACACACACACACACACACACACACACACACACACACACACACAGTTGTCATAGATACTAGACCAAACGCAGACCCGTTGGGTCTGTTCCCCCAACGTGTGGTTGCGGGGGAGCAGGGGAGGGCTGAGATGGGAGAGCAGCATGCGGCGTCACACACTAACTACCCCCCGTGCACATGCTAACTGCCCCCCATGATATTATATTAATATTAGTAATTTGCTCCTTTTACCCCATAACCGCCCTATCCACTGATGCATAGCCCCAAATTTGCAGACACATCTAGAGGGGGGGGGGGGGGGGGGGGGGGGGTAGAGAGTGAGGGCAGAGAGAGAATAGAAACATAGAAACATAGAAATTAAGTGCAGGAGCAGGCCATTCGGCCCTTCGAGCCTGCACCGCCATTCAATATGATCATGGCTGATCATCCAACTCAGTATCCTGTACCTGCCTTCTCTCCATACCCCCTGATCCCTTCAGCCACAAGGGCCACATCCAACTCCCTCTTAAATATGGCCAACGAACTGGCCCCAACTACCTTCTGTGGCAGGGAATCCCACAGATTCACCACTCTCTGTGTGAAAATGGGGAGAGACAGAAAAAGGGGCAGAGACAGAAGGGCAAGAGACAGAGGGAGAAGGGGTGGAGGGGAGGAGGAGAGGGAGGGTGAGCAAGGGGGGAGGGAGGGGATGAAGGGGAGGAGGGGTGAGATAGATGGGAGGAGAGAGAGAGGGGGGAGGAGAGAGAGGGGGAGAGAGGGGGGCTGAGATGGGGAAGGGGAAGGGGAGATGGGGGGAAGGGAGGGGGAGAGGTTGGGGGGGAAGGGAGGGGGAGGGAGGGTGGGAAGGGAGGGGTGTGGACAGGGGGGAAGGGGGTTTAGGAGAGGGAGGGTGAGGGAGGGCAGCGGGGGTGGGGGAGAGGAAGGGAGGAGAGAGAGGGAGGTGGAGGAAGAGAGGGGGGGAGAGAGGGGAGGAGAGAGAGCTAGGGGGGAGAGAGAGAGAGGGGGGGGAGAGAGAGGAGAGAGAGGGATGGGGAGAGAGAGAGAGATGGGAGAGAGAGAGAGTGGGAGAGACAGAGAGAGCAAAATGCAACTGTGCGTCATGCGTTCAGGAAATGAAGCATGCGCGTCTCATGCACGAAAACTGTCGGCATCTCTATCGAATTCAGGGGAGAAGCCTGCAGCGCCACACACACACACTAACCCCTCACCCCCCCCCCCCCCCCCACACACACACACGCACAGTGGGTCTGATCTAAGCTGTCAAGACAGCAAATTTATTTTAAAAAGACTGTATTTGAAATTAAAACTTAATGTTAAGAATTAGTGATGTTAATTGAGAAATAGTTAAATTCAATTCAATGAAAAACAATGGAATCAACAACCTGGCAGGCTGGGGGGGGGCGGGGCCGGGCGCGGCCAGCTGGCAGGCTGGGCCAGGTGGAAAGGCATTGTGAGGTCAGCAGCAGGGCAACCTTAATATTTTTAAAAAAATGTCAGTGGTTATAAATGTTAGTAAATTTCTCGGGAAATAATTGACCAAATGTATAGAGGATTGGATTTTTGAAATCATAAAGAAAATTTCTACCAGAAGATGTAAAAGTCTAACTGTTATTGTAACATCAGCAGCTGGGCAGCGGTGGCATGAGATAGCACTGTGACTCATGCAGCAGTTTGATTTTAGTGGGACCATGTGAAGGTTCCAATCTCCCACCCCGTCCCATTGTAATGTCATATATGTAAACGAGATCCATTGTGATTAAACATCTGTGAGGTGGCACTGTGACTCATGCAGCAGTTTCATTTTTAAATGTTTTGATGTTTTGTGAACAATTTTATTGAAGATCTGGGGAAATAATTGACCAAATCCAGAAAAGAGTGGATTTCTGAAATTATAAGTTAAATCCCTACTGAAATATGTAACATTCTCCACGTTTTTGAGTCTGGTTTTTGAGGAAATAAATTTCAAACGCAAAATGACACACACACACACACACACACACACACACACACACACACACACACACACACACACAAACACACACACGCACACACACACGCACACACACTGAGTGTTTAAATTATATAGATATGATATATGATATGATATGATGATATATGATATGATATGATATATGATATATATAATATGATGGCAAAAGGGATTTGATAAGGTGCTGCATGAAGGGCCTCAGGGCAAGATGGAGTGTCAAGGGACACACATTAATATGGATAGAGGATTTGGCCAACGGAGATTGGGGATAAATGGATCATTTTCACTTTGGCAAACCGCAGTATGTGTGGTACCACAGAGACTGGTGTCTAGGCTTCAGCTATTGATGAACTATCTCGATGACTGAAGAGAGGGAACCGCATAATATTTCTGAGTTTGCCGACGAGACCGAAACCTGATAGAAAACGAAGCCACTATGACACCAAGAGTCTGCAAGTGGATACAGACAGAATAAAGAAGTAGGCAAGGAGATGACAGATAGATTATGGCAACACAGGAATATGTGAGATCATTCATTTTGACAGGAAAAGTAAAAAACTGAATATTTTAAATGTTATACACTATTAAATCTCGCTGATAATATGAATTGCACAATTAAGGCTAACAAAAGACAATAGACAATAGATAATAGACAATAGGTGCAGGAGTAGGTCATTCAGCCCTTCAAGCCAGCACCACCATTCAATGTAATCAGGGCTGATCATCCCCAATCAGTACCCCATTCCTGCCTTCTCCCCATATCCCCTGACTCCGCTATCTTTAAGGGCCCTAGGGAGAGAATTCCACAGATTTCACAGAGGGCTAGTGGAATCAAGGGATATGGGGAGAAGGAAGGCATGGGTTATTGATTGGGGACGATCAGCCATGATCACAATTAATGGCGGTGCTGGCTCAAAGGGACGAATGGCCTCCTCCTGCACCTATTTTCTATGTTTCTATATAACTCTCTGTGAGCAAAAGTGTTTCCTCGTCTCCGTTCTAAATGGCTTACCCTTTATTCTTAAACTGTGGCTCCTGGTTCTGGACTTCCTCAACATCGGGAACATGTTTCCTGCCTCTAGCATGTCCAAACCCTTAACAATCTTATATGTTTCAACAGGATCCCCTCTTATCATTCTAAACTCCAGGGTGTACAAGCCCAGCCACTCCATTCTCTCAGCATATGACAGTCCCGCCATCCCTGGAATTAACCTTGTTAACCTACGCTGCACTCCGTCAATAGTAAGAATGTCCTTCCTCAAATTAGGGGACCAAAACTGCACACAATACTCCAGGTGTGGTCTCACTAGGGCCCTGTACAACTGCAGAAGGACCTCTTTGCTCCTATACTTAACTCCTCTTGTTATAAAAGCCAACATGCTTTCTTCACTGCCTGCTGTACCTGCATGCTTACTTTCATAGACTGATGAACAAGGAGCCCAAGATCACCGTTGTTCTTCCCCTTTTCCCAACTTGACACCATTTGGATAGTAATCTGCCGTCCTGTTTTTGATACCCAAGTGGATAACCTCACATTTATCCATATTAAACTTCATCTGCCATGCATCTGCCCACTCCCACAACCTGTCCATGTCACCCTGCATTCTCATAGTATCATCCTCACAGTTCACACTGCCACCCAGCATTGTGTAATCTGCAAATTTGCTAATGTTACTTTGAATCCCTTCATCCAAATAGTTGATGTATATTGTAAATAGCTGTGGTCCCAGCACCGAGCTTTGCGATACCCCACTAGTTACTGCCTGCCATTCTGAAAGGGACCCGTTAATCCCTACTCTTTGTTTCCTGTCTGCCAACCAATTTTTACTTCGGAGTCACGTGAGTGACTACGTGAAGAAGAGCCCGCCTCACGCTGGTAACAGCATGACGTCGACGCTGACGGCGAAAGAAGGAGCTGCGGTAAGGAGCAGCTCCTCGCAGCGGTCGGACTACGGCCCGCAGGTAAGTGAAGTTACATCGGCGCGGGTTTTAGGTTACGCTGGATGGTTCCAACAGCGAAACTAAAAGTAAAAATTTAGACGTTAACGTGCTGATTGAGCACAAGATAAATTTTAACAAAATGGAGAAATCGGGAAGGAAGGCTTCGCGGGTGAAAAGAGCCTCCCGGGGTGAAAGTAAATATACGGGAAGCGAAGCTAGAGTGGACCCGGTTCCGATACCGTTGGCCACTGATTTACCCGATATAGAATTTCCAGATTCTCCGGAAATTATAACCACGGAGGAAAATGCTCCTAAGAAATGCAAAAAGAAAACTGTGAGGCCCGTGGTTTCTGATGATTCTGATTTTGAAAGACCTCCAGATAATAAAACTATGTGGCTAAAAATGGAGCATATGGAGAAAGTTCTCCAAACTATTATGAGACAAGGGTCACAGTACCTCATGAATCCCAGAAAATCCCTGAGGGGTTTCAATATGATGAATATGGCTGTGGGCCAAGTTGGGAATATGATACTCCAGACCCACGATTTGGGCTGGAAGAAGTCTCATGGGATAATATCCCGATGGAATTAGGGCTGCAGAAGGCAGACCCTGCTGAATTTTGAAATGGTTTTTGAAAGCACGCCACAAAGTAAAAAGAAAAGGCTTGATCTGCCTAGGATAGCACAAAGTTTTGCTATACCGAAGGAAAGTGTGAGGCTTTGGAAGAAAGCCTAGCTGCCAATATAAATTATATGGTATCTCACCAGCTTCATAATACTGTGATGAATGAATTATCAGAATTATATAAAGCACAGGCAATTGTGCCTCATTGGAAGTGCCTACGGTGAATCGATGGTATGGGCATCTATGACTCCAAGTATGAGAGCCCAAGAAATGAAATTTCAAAAGGTGCTAAAATTATTTTCGGCTGCCATCACGGCATTTGGCAGGCAAATGGAGAATCTGGAAATGGACAAGATTCAAAAAGATACTTTGGGTTTAATGTGCAATTCGTTTTATGAGATCAATTGCATGAGGAAAATGGCGATTCGGCCCATATTTCACCCTAGATATGCAAGCCTGTGTCAAGAAAGTGGAGTTCAAGCTCCTGGATATTTGTTTGGAGAAAATCTGCCGAAAACAACTGAAGCAGTTGGATGAAGAAGCTAAATATTTTAGCACTATTAAGCCTTTTGTCTTTGGACAAAGAAAAAGGGTTTTCGGCCCGAAGGAGTTTTGATTTTCGTTATAGAGGCAGAAATTTGTCACGAAGGTATTATCGTGCTACACAGGCCACTGCTTCCCTGCATTCGGGAAAGAGGAGACCATCACGCTCCTATGGAGAGGTATTAAAGACTTCTATCCTTAAAGAAACTGTGGATGAATCTCCAGTTGGAGGGAGATTGCAAAAATTTTATAATGCCTGGCTTAATATTACTTCTGATCGATTTATATTACAAGCAGTTTCAGGAGCTATTATTATTTTTAAAGAAGGGGTCAATCCTCCTGTACAGAATAAACCTGCTTATGCTTATGTGTTTTCTCCAGAAGAAAGAATGGAGATTAATGTGGAAAATTGCAAATTATCTGAAAAAGGGGTAATTGAAAAAAACTTATGACATAAGCATCAATTTGTCTCTAATATATTTCGCAGAGATAAGAAAGATGGTGGTTGTAGAATTATTCTAGACCTTACAGATCTAAATAAGTTTGTAGAATACAAACGTTTTAAGATGGAGACATTTAAAACTGCAAAATATTTGATTTCAGCAGGTTCTTATATGGCTAAGATTGATTTGAAAGACGCCTATTATTCTGTACCAATTCATCATCTTTTTTTCGGAGATACTTAAAGTTTTATTGGCAGGGGCAATTATGGCAGTTCAAAGCTTTACCAAATGGATTAAGTTCAGCTCCTAGACTCTTTACAAAACTGTTGAAACCAGTTTTAGCTCAATTAATGAGCACAGAAACACATTGTTAATGGCTTATCTGGATGATATTCTGATTATTAATGATAGTCAAGAGTCAGCTGAGCACTCAATTTCAGTTACTAAAGCTTTGTTTAAAGAGCTTGGATTCTTAAAATTCATCCAATTAAATCCCAGCTGCAGCCAGTTCAATCAATTGATTTTCTGGGGCTTTTGTAATTAACTCAGTGACTATGTTAGTTACGTTGCCAGCAAAGAAGACAAATGATATTTTGCAAATGTGTAATTACCTCATTCACAAACCTTATCCCTCCATCCGAGAAGTGGCAAAAAGTCATTGGTACACATTAGTGGCAGCTTTTCCGGCAGTGGAATTTGGGCCATTAACATTTATCAAAATATTCAAAGGGACAAGTAGGGCTCTTAAAGATTAAGGCAGGTCACTTTGACAGACCTATGCAATTAACAAAGAAAGCGTATTGGAATTGCAATGGTGGGTTGAAAATGTCCCACAAGCTGCTAAGAAGATCATGATTAAACAGCCTGAAATGGTTTTGCAAACAGATGCTAGTGCTCTCGGATGGGGGGCCACAGATTTATCTTCCAGTTGTGAGAGGTAGATGGAAAACTGAAGAGCAAGTGTTTCTCCAAAAGTATGGTATTAACTATTTGGAGTTATTGGGGGCCTTTTATGGGCTTAAAGCATATTGTTCTGCTAAACAATGTCTGCATGTATTAATACAATTAGACAATAAAACGGCTGTGGTTTACATTAATTCACATGGGGGGAGTTAGATCAGTATCATGTGATTGTCTGGTCAATGAGATATGGCAATGGTGTATTGGTCGGCAGATAATGGATTTCAGCAAGCTATATTCCAGGTAAAGACAATGTGGTAGCAGATGGAAGGTCCAGGATTTTTAAAGATAATACGGAAATGGATGCTTAAGCCAGCAATATTTAAGAATATTGTTAGACGATTTGGGTTGCCAGAAATTGATTTGTTTGCATCCAGGCTTAATCATCAATTGCCTCATTATGTGTCTTGGGAACACGATCCGGACGCAGTTGCAGTAGATGCATTTTCATTACACTGGGGGAAAAATGTTCTTTTATATGCTTTTCCACCATTTGCTCTGATCCAGAGGATGCTTGAAGAAAATAGAGCAAGATTCAGCTTCCGGATTGTTGGTAGTGCCAAATTGGCCAACTCAACCTTGGTTCCCAGTTATGCTAAATATGATTAAAGAACCATATTGCAGATTCCTAACTGTAGTGATATCTTGGACTAATCCAGTAACAAATGAAGGTTACCCATTATATGCATATATGAATTTGTTAATCTGCAGGTTTTGACCAGACCACTACAGGAACTGGGATTGTCGGACCAAACTTTGACAGTTATTGGTGCATCATGGCGACATAGCACACAGAAACAATATATGACACATATTAAGAAATGGGAAGAATTTTGCACACAGTCAAATATTTCTGATGAATCTGTGAATGTTACTCATGTTTTGGAATTCCTTGCCAATTTGCACTTTGGGCAACCATTTAAGTTACAGTGCCATTAACACTGCACGCAGTGCCTTGTCGTCCTATTTAGGACTTATGATTGGTGAGAAAGTCAATTGGGTCGCATCCATTAATATCACGATTCATGAAGGAATTTTTTCACATGAATCCGCCAAAAACCTAGATATACAGAGATTTGGGATGTGAGCATAGTACTTGCTCTACTTAGAGAATGGACGCCAAATTGAAGGGTTGACATTGGATAGGTTAACATTGAAATTGGTCATGTTAATGGCACTGGTCTCAGCCCAAAGAGTGCAAACTTTACAAATGTTGCGTTTAGACTGTATGCAATGTGACTACAGATAACGTTGTATTCTATGTTTACGATCTGATCAAACAAAGTAGACCAGGGAGATCTGGAAACAAAGGTAACCTTTTCAAGCTTTTCATATTGAGCCTGCTTTGTGTAGTGGTTAGACAATTTGAAACCAATATATTAAAGTTACGGACACTTTTCGAGGGGAAACGAAAAGACATTGCTGCTTACGCACAAAAAAGCCACACACAAGCTTCAGTTCAAAACTATCTCAAAATGGTTGAAAACAGGTGTTGGTTTTAGCGGGAGTAGACACTGATGTCTTCAAATCTCACTCCACCAGGGCGGCAGCTACGTCCGCGGCGAAGGGGCGGGACGTACCTCTCGAGCATATTTTAAAAATCGCAGGGTGGAGTAAAGAAGAAACTTTTTTCAAAGTTCTACAAACAAACCTGTTCACACTATTGACAAGCTTTGGACACGCGGTGTTGGGAGCACTATAATCACCTGCTTTGTTTGCTATTAATTGCTATAATCAGTTGTGTAGTCACTGATATCTTTTGTCACTTGTAATCATTTTTTCCCCTCAAATATAAGGAGGGTATTATATGGTTTTTCAACCATTAAAAAATTTAATGTGAAAAAGATCTAACTTTTGTCTGCTTTCTCATGTATGTGTTTACTTAGCCGGACTGTCGTACGGATTAATTCTACGACATAAAAAACACAGAAAGCTTTTAAAACTCTTTCACGTAGTCACTCAAGTGACTCCGAAGTAAAATAGTAAGATTAAACGAGAACTCACTGTTCGAAGTTTGATCGTTATTTTACGAGGAGTTACGATGAGGGATTACGTGCCCTCCACTCCCACCCTCGTAAAATAAATGATCAAATGGTGGTTCTAAGTCTTTTTATGAGCCTTACTATGTTACTCCGGCTTTGGTGTTCTGTGTTTTTCATGCCGTTGCTTTGAAGTATGCCGTTACCAGCGTGAGGGGGCTCTTCTTCACGTAATCCCTCATCGTAACTCCTCGTAAAATAACGATCAAACTTCGAACAGGTGAGTTCTCGTTTAATCTTACTATTTTCTATCCATGTCAGCACTCTACCCCCAATACCATGTGCCCTAATTTTGCCCACTAATCTCCTATGTGGGACCTTATCAAATGCTTTCTGAAAGTCCAGGTACACTACATCCACTGGCTCTCCCTTGCCCCTTTCCTAATTACATCCTCAAAAAATTCCAGAAGATTAGTCAAGCATGATTTCCCCTTTGTAATTCCATGCTGACTCGGACCGATCCTGTTACTGCTATCCAAATGTGCAGCTATTTCATCTTTTATAATTGACTCCAGCATCTTCCCCACCTCTAATGTCAGGCTGACAGTCTATAATTCCCTGTTTTCTCTCTTCCACCTTTCTTAAAAAGTGGGATAACATTAGCTACCCTCCAATCCACAGGAACTGATCCTGAGTCTATAGAACATTGGAAAATTATCACCAATGCATCCATGATTTCTAGAGCCACTTCCTTAAGTACCCTGGGATGCAGATCATCAGGCCCTGGGAAATTATTAGCCTTCAGTCCCACCAGTCTAACCGAGGCGAGGAAAATACTAGCAGGGATTTGGAGGAAGAAGGAGGCTTTGCTGAAGTTGTGTGGGCCTTAGCTTTTTTCTCCAGACTAAACCTAATTATTAATCCATACACGTAGATGAAGTCCCACAACAACCCAGTGCACTGAATGATTCCTGCTGTTTCACTGAATGATGGTTTTAAAATTAACCTGTCAGCAGATGGGAAACCAGAAAGTTGGCTATTAACACTTGTGCTTTTGATCAAACGGTTTGTTTCATTTTCCTCATGGAATTAGTGCCATAATGTCTCCTAGTTTACAAAGTATCAAATGAAATAAAGGAAACAAAACAAATAAAGCCTATGAGGCACTTCTGCCAGTGCTGAATATTGTCGCCTCAATGCTTCAATGGTTCAATGGTTCTTTATTATCATTGGTACCAAAGTACAGTGAAATTATTTTTTTTTCATTCAGATCAGTATGATTATTGTCATACATAAATACAATCCCTGATTAATAGCTCATCTCAGCACCTGACTGATGCTCTTGGTATTAATGTCCAGTGCTTGTTAGTTGCACATTGGCAAGAGTACCAGAACCAGTTGAATTTCTGTCTGCTTCCCTCAATGATCTTTGCATTTTAGATTGGAGAGAAATTGAAAGTGGAGTGGGTCTGTAAGCTCGGACAGTCTGATGGAGATTTTGAGAAGAAACATGCCAGAAATTGGATGAACCTGACTCTTACATCAAGTTTGCAGTAAACTGTCCAACCTGCTCCATGGGAATGGCAGCAGATTAAAAATAGACTGCAATTATTGCAGAGACACAAGAGACTGCAGATGCTGGAATCTTGAACAAAAACCAAACTGCAGGAAGATCTCAGAGGGACAGACAGAATCTGTAGAAGAAAATGAATAGCTGACGTTTCAGGTCGGGACCCTTCTTCAGATAGATTTTAAACATATCCTTTGGAGAGATGCATGGAATTGGAGGAATACTGAACTTTCACACAATGGAGGCCTGAAGTGTGGCAAGAGGTTACAGAGGAATTTTAACAAGGATGTGAATTTTAAAGCTGAGTTGAAGCAAAGCTGGCAGTATTAATGAGTGAGAATTATACAGAAGGAACTAAAGTAAAAGCCAAATAAATGGACAACCCCACACAATTGTATATTTTTTAAATAAAACCCTGGGAAATAAAACAATCAGGTTTTCATTTGGGGAGTTTAGATGCACTATTTTAGTGGATGATTTATGGTTGAAGTTTTCAAAAAAATAGGTTGCAGTTGACAGATGTTTTCTTCAAAAGGTAGGGCAGCCCTAGTTTCAGGGATTATTTACATATTTATTCTATATTTGCAACATACAGAGAAGTTGTCTGTGGAATTCTCTGCCTCAGAGTGCGATGGAGGCAGGTTCTCTGGATACTTTCAAGAGAGAGCTAGATAGGGCTCTTAAAAATTGCGGAGAGGAGATCTGGGGGGAAGGCAGGAACGGGGTACTGATTGGGGATGATCAGCCATGATCACATTGAATGGCGGTGCTGGCTCGAAGGGTCCAATGGGCTACTCCTGCACCTGTTGTCTATTGTCTATTGTCTATTGTCTAAAACTTCAAACCAAACGGGCAGAATATACCGTTCATTTACATCTCCTGGGCAGGTTTTGGATCAACCTTTGGTCAATCTCTTGATCAATAGGAGACAAAAAGTAGCCAAAGAATGTCAGAAAAATAAGGAAGGTGTGTGAAATGTAAAGCCAATGGGAGGGCTATGGGTGAAATAGGACAGGGGTGGGAAAAGACTGTCATCATTGGATTCATCTGGTAAGGGGAAAGTGTACTAACTGTCTTCTTAATGCTTGCTCTGCCTTCTGTGAAGCTTTTCTTTAATGCTACCGGATTTCCAGATTGACGTTTTCATTACTGATTTTGACTGTTCTTTCATCGATTGCATTCAGGAAAACTATGTATTAAAAGGTAACTCCCTCCACAGCCTTTTGGCGTGCTGGTCACCGGGGATGTACATGGTGACATTGCATCCCTTTGTGTTGAATAATTCCTCATGAGGAATTTTTGTATAATTTTTGCCTACAGCTCAAGAGACCCAGGCTTGATCCTGACTACTGGTATTGTCTGCGCGTAGTTTGTACGTTCTCCCCGTGACCGCATGGGGTTTTTCTGAGCGCTCCAGTTTTCTCCCACACTCTAAAGACATACAGGTTTGTCGGTTAATAGACTTCAGTAAGAATTGTAAATTGTCCCTAGTGCATAGGATACTGCTAGTGTACGGCGATCGCTGGTCAGCGCAGACTTGGTGGGCCGAAGGGCCAGTTTCCACGCTAAATCGCTAAACTAAACTAAAAAAGATAGAATAAGAGGCAAGGTGGTACAAGAACAAGTTCCACTGAACCCAGGACATGACACTTTCCCAGCATTTCCTAGCATCTCTCTAGATTGAACATAGAAGATCCCATGCAGGAAATCAAATTTTCCATCTGATTATAAAGTGACAGAGAAACCTGCACTGCAATAGAGCAGATTTATAAAACTAATTTCACTGCACATCCTTTTCAAATAAGTACTGTAAACAAAGAAGTGAAATACAGCTTCAACTGTACTTTTGGAAATAATAAGATATTTAAAAATAAAACTTCTCGAGCCAACACCCTCTGCTTTTCAAGCTTAATTAATTTGAAGTAAGTTATGATCTTCTCTGCTAAAAAGGACACGTCACACTGGCTGCTTAATTGAATATTGCAGTTCCCTCGACATTTTCTGAAGACAACATCCTTTCCATTATGTAATAAAAAGGAACCGCAGATGCTGTTTTTTGCCACAAAATGGTGCAGTATCTCAGCGGGTCAGGCATCATCCACTGGAGAAAATGGGTAGGTGATGTTTCGGGTCTGTCTCTAGCCAATAGTCAGCCTGTCAGGGAACCTCATTGCCTGAGGTCAACTCTTGCCAGCTCTGATTTATCCAGATTTTTCTTTGCTTCCAGTTCTTTCTGCCACCTTACAACAATCAGTGAGAAGAAGGGTCCAGACATGAAACATCACCTATCCAATTTCTCCAGGGATGCTGCCTGATCTGCTGAGTTATTCCAGCATTTTATGTCTATCCTTTCCTTTATAGCCATCTAGCTGTAGAACCCAAAGAATTGGAAGTTACTGTTGACATTTGGTCTGGCCACAAATGGTGTTGAATTATGTAAATTACTCATAAAGATTTTATGGCTCAACTGAGGATATGCAAATTTGATTTGATACCATGCCATTTGATGGGATGAAAAATGAGTTGCATATGTGGACTGAAGCCAGGATTGTCCTCAAACAAGAGAGGTGATGGTTTTCAAAATTATGTAAGACTTAGGATGAGTGAAGAATGAGAAACTGTTCTCGCTGGAAGAGGAGTGAGAGCTAGGTTTGGAATAAATGATAAAGGAACTAAGGTTTATGTGAGGATAAGCTTATAATTTTAATGGTTTATGGACCAAGGGGGACCATTGGGTCCCGTCCCCTAAACGTGCGGTTACGTGGGGTGGGGGGTGGGGCCTTTGGCGTGACACACATATACACTAACCACCCCCCACACACACTAACCACCCCCTTGATATTATATTATTATTAATTTGCTCCCTTTTACCCCATTCCCCGCCCTATTCACTCAAGCACAACCCCCAACTGTGCAAGCGCGGCTAGAGAGGGGGGGTGGAGAGGGAGAGGGAGGGGGGTAGAGAGCGAGAGGGAGAGGGGTAGTGATTTAATGGCTGGAGGGGTTGTGGCATCACAGGGGAGGGCTGGTTCCCAAACGCAATATTCCACCACTCACCCATACGTCCCAATATTCACCATTCCCAAGAGTGGGAGGGGGATGGGGGGGAGGGGGCAGAAAGGAGGGGGCAGGGCAGGGAGGGAGGGGTTGGGGGGCAGAGAGGGAGGGAGAGGCAGAAAGGAAGATGGGGGGCAGACAGGAAGGGGAGGCAGAGAGGGAGGGGGGCAGAGAGGGTCTGTTTCTCCAACGCGCGGTTGCGGAGGGGGGGGCTGGGGGGGGGCGGCATGCAGCATCACAAACACTAACCACCCCACACACACATTAACTATCCCCCCGCACGGACACTAACTACCCCCCTTGATATTATATTAAAATTATTAATTTGCTCCTTTTACTCCATAACCACCCTATCTACTGACGCATGGCCCCAAACTCGCAGGTGGGTCTGGAGAGGGAGGGGGGTAGAGAGTGAGGGCAGAGAGAGAAGGGCAGAGACAGAGAGAGGAGCACGAGACTGAGGGAGAGGGGGGTGGAGGGGAGGCGGATAGAGGGGGTGGGGGAGGAGGGTGGGGAGAGAGAGGGGGGAAAGAGAGAAGGGGGAGAGAGAGGGGGGAGAGATGGGGAAGAGAGAGGGTGGAGAGAGAGAGGGCCATGAGGGGGACTGAGAGGGGGTGCAGAGAGGGGGTGCTGAGAGGGGCAGCTGAGAGGGGCAGCTGAGAGGGGGGGGATGGGGGGGTGAGGGGGGGCCTGCAGGGAGGGAGAGGGAGGGGAGGAGAGAGAGGAGAGAGAGGGAGAGAGAGAGAGAGAGAGAGAGAGACAGACAGACAGACAGACAGACAGACAGACAGACAGACAGACAGACAGACAGAGAGAGAGAGAGAGAGAGAGGTCGTGTTTTCTTCTCGTCTCTGCGGTTGAGAAGGATTGAAGCAGCCTTTCAAGGATTTTGCTGTTGGAGAAGGAACAGAGGCAGAGGGGCTTCATAGTTGAACTTATCGTTATCCTCCTTCAGTTTCCGAGGGTGCCAGTGTACCACAGGCCCTGGGGGTGCCTCTTGTTTTTTCTTCCCCAGGCCCAGACGTGGAGGGTGATGGGAGAGTGCAGGAGCCCAGCCAGTCAGTGGGCTGCTTGTTGCGGTCAGGGGTGTCGGGACCCTTCCCCGGCATTGATCCTGGGGGTGGTGGCATGCCGGAGGAGGGGGAGAGTGATGGGGCCAGTTTGTGTAGCGGGATTAGTGAACTTTCCGAGAGTTCTGGTCTTTCGATTTTTGATAACGACCCTGGGCGCTGCGCTGGTAAGCTTGTTGTTTCAGGTGCGAGTGGGTTGGCCGAGTGCCCAGACTCCAAGGCCGTGTATCATGCAAGAGTTATCTGTGAGGTGCGAGAGTTCCTAAAAATAAGCCGTACCATCAGAACAAAAAAAGATGCTGCAAAAAAACGGTGGGAGGATTGGCCACGGCTCTCACAGCTATCCTTGGCAACAAGGATAGTGATCTTTCTGACTCTGAGAAGAGCCAGTTTGGAGACTTTTTGGAGTTCCTCAGAGAGAGAGTTTTTGAGTCTAGGCGGAGTGTGAGGATCTCAATCTAGTGTGCCTGCACATTCACAGTAGCCACATTAAATTTAAACGGGAGTAGAGAGAGTTTTCGCAGATTTCAGCTTTTATCAGTCCTTAGAGAGGGAAATTTGCGGTGTGTTTTCTGCAAGAGACGCATACTGTTGTTAGTGATGAACCCACCTGGCGGCTGGAGTGGGAAGGGGGGGGGGTCTACATGAGCCATCTCAGCTCAAATTCGAGTGGGGTGGCCTTTCTGTTGGCCCCGAATTTTCTGCCAAATGTTTTAAAAGTGCAAGAAGTTGTGCCAGGACGTTTGCTCCATCTGGCCGTGAGCCTTGGATGGCATGCCGTTGCATTTCATTAACGTGTATGCCCCCAGCTCCGGCACGATGCAGGCCGGCCTACTTCAGGAGGTGACTGCTCTGTTGAGCACAATTGATAGGGGAGAGTGTGTCTTCCTTGGTGGGGATTTTAATTGCACACTTGAGGCGCGAGACCGTTCTGGTACTCAGTATGCCCCAGCTGTGGCGAAGAAGCTGAAAGGGTTGATTGAATCCTTTGAGTTGGTTGATGCCTGGCGGAACCTCCACCCGGATTCCACTGCTTTTTCGCGGAGGTCTGAGGGTGGTGGTTCCCGCATTGATCGAATATGTATTTCCCGAGTGTTTGTTTCCCGTGTCTCAGCGGCCTCAATGCGGCTGGTGCCATGCTCAGACCACTGTCTGGTGCGTGTGGATTTCCATCCAGCGCGCGCTCTTGCTGGGTCGGCGTACTGGCACTTTAACAACAGGCTGCTGGGGGATCGGTGTTTCCGGGAGTCATTCAGTCGGTTTTGGGGGAAGTGGAGAGAGAGGCAGAGGTGCTTCTCTTCCCTTAGGCAGTGGTGGGATGTGGGGAAAGCTCACATCCGTCTCTTTTGTAAGGATTATACGTGGGGATCGACCGGAAGGCGGGACTCAGCGGTCGAGAGGCTTGAGAGGGAGATACTGGACGCAGAGTCTCGTCTGGGTCGGTTTGGTGAAGACTCCTGCGAATGGGGAGAGTTTCAGATGAAGAAGGAAGCTTTGAGGAGCCTGCTGCTTGAGCAGTCCCGAGGCGCTTACGTGAGGTCGCGGGTCCAGATGCTGCACGATCTGGACCGAGCTTCGCCTTTCTTTTTCTCTCTGGAGAAGGGGCGGGGAGCTCGCAAACAGCTTGTGGAGCTGCTCGCAGACGACGGCTCCTCTGTCACTGATCCAGAGAGGATCAGTGCCTTGGTCAGGTCCTTTTATGGGTCCCTGTTCTCTGCGGATGGATTCAACAGGGAGGCTCAGCAAGATCTGTGGGAGGGTCTACCGACTGTAGATAGGGGGGTGGCAGATCTTCTTGATGGCCCCTTATCTTTGGAGGAGTTGACTCGTGCCCTGCATCAGCTCAGGAACGGTAAGTCCCCTGGGATGGATGGGCTGAGGGTAGAGTTTGTTAGAGCTTTCTGGGATGTCCTTGGTGGAGATTACATGTTGGTTCTGGGGGAGAGCCTGGCGACCGGGGAGATGCCCCTCTCGTGGCGTAGGGCAGTTGTTGTCCTGCTGCCCAAGAAGGGTGAACTCCGCTTGTTGAAGAACTGGTGCCCGGTCTCTCTCCTATGCACAGAGTATAAAGTTTTTGCACGGGCAATGGCAAATCGCCTGCGCTCCGTGCTGTCTCAACTGATTCATCCTGACCAGTCCATTCAGGATAACATCCACCTGGTAAGGGACCTGATTAATTTAGCCCAGGGCATTGGTCAGTCAGCTGCTTTTCTGTCTCTTGATCAGGAGAAGGCTTTTGATAGGGTAGAGCATGAATACATTTTCGGGACGTTACAAGTGTTTGGGTTTGGACCGCATTTCGTGGCTCGGGTCCGGCTTTTGTACACTGTAGTGGAGTGCCTTGTAAAGGTTAATGGTGCGTTGTTGTCTCCTTTTCATTTTGGGAGGGGGGTCCGTCAGGGGTGCCCCATGTCGGGTCAGTTGTACTCGGTCTGTGTGGAGCCGTTCCTGTGTCTTCTTCGGAGGAGGTTGACAGGCCTGGCCCTATCTGGCCCGGGGGTGGAGGTGGTTCTTTCGGCGTATGCCGATGATGTACT
Organism: Okamejei kenojei; assembly: GCA_035221665.1. NCBI lineage: Eukaryota > Metazoa > Chordata > Chondrichthyes > Rajiformes > Rajidae > Okamejei > Okamejei kenojei. The sequence continues at coordinate 30,845,156 of CM069145.1, forward strand.
TCTTATGTTCACTGATCTTGGTGACCTGCGGAGGATGCGTGACTGCCAGGAGATTTTCTCGGCTGCATCTTCTGCTAGGATTAACTGGAGTAAGTGTTCTGGACTTTTAGTGGGTGAGTGACAGGTAGACTCCCTGCCAGAGGAGATGGTAATGTTGGCGTGGAGTACCATGCACCTCCTCTATCTGGGGGTGTACCTGAGTCCCACTGAGGATGCTTGGCCGGCAAACTGGCAGGAGTTGGAGATGAAAGTGGTCGCTCGGCTGGGGCGCTGGTCAGGCCTGCTTGGAGTTCTTTCCTTTCGTGGGAGGATGCTGGTCATAAGCCAGCTGGTGGCCTCCATGTTATGGTACCGGCTGGCTACTTGTCCCGCCCTCTATCTTTGCAACTGCTTTACAGAAGAAGCTGGTAGATTTCTTTTGGGGAAATAGGAAGCACTGGGTTTCCGCGGCGGTCCTGAGTCTCCCGTTAGAGGAGGGCGGCCAGTCCTTGGTATGCGTGCGTACCCAGGTGGCGGCTCTCCGCCTCAGGACTCTGCGGAGGTACATGAAAGTAGAGAACCCCCCCAGATGGCACGCTCTGGCCACGTATTTTTTCCGTCGGGGTCGTTGCTTAAGGGGGGTCTCACAGCTCCCGGTGGCGGGTATCAGTCGACCTTCCCTAAGGGATTTGCCTGTCTTCTACCGGGATGTGCTAAGAGTGAGGAATTTGGTTGTTTTCAGCCAGCGTGTTGCTCCACGAGGGGAGGGGGTTGTCGTGGCTGCGGGAGTGGCCGATCCTCACCATGTAATGGCGGGTGTCGAGCAGAGGCGAGTGCCTAGAGTGGTTCTGATAGAGCTTACCCCTGCTCCGTTAGATTTGCTCATCGGGCCTAGGATCCAGGATGTTTCTCGGGTACTGGTTCCACACAATCTAAGCCGCCTTTCTGAGATGACCTGCATGCCATTTCGTGATGCGAAGAGACGCACACTATACAGGATGCTCCTGCACATTCTGCACCTCCTTGCCTTTGTCTCCCGTCCCGACACACCATGGCGGACGGTGTTACCACCTGAAAGCAGGGGAGGTCCCCAGTGGGGGTCCTTCTATAAGCGAGTTGTTCCCCTTTACATTGGAGACCTTGGGTGGAGAGTGTTGCATAGAGCGGTGGTATGTAATAAACTTTTGAGTCGGTTCACGGGCTCGTCTGCCGCATGTATTTTCTGCGGCGAGCAAGAGACCATGTTCCAGGTGTATATGGAGTGTGAGAGGCTACTACCCCTGTACCAATATCTGAAGGGGTTGTTCCTCAAGTTCTGGTTGCATTTTAGTCCTATGATTCTAGTGTTCAGACACAAGGCAGGGAGTGGGGAGAGCCGAGTGGGGGGGGGGGGGGGGGGGGGGGACTTCCCTGTCGGTTTGCTCCTGGGCCTGGCCAAGATGGCCATTCGTGGGTCCAGGCAGCGGGCGGTCGATGGTCATGCTAGAGTCGGCTGTCTGCCCCTTTTCCGGGCCTACGTCCGTGCTCGTGTGTCCCTGGAGTGGGAACTGGTCACCGCGTGGGGTTCAGAGTATTGTGAACAATGATTGTATTGTTGTACTATAATGATTTTTTTTATATAGTGCAATTTTTGATTATGGTTTGATGTGTTGTATTATATGATTGTGTCGAATAAAGTTTTTGAAACATAAAAAAAAGGGGGGGAAGGGGAGGAGGAGAAGGTGATGGGGAGGGGTGAGAGAGGGTTTGGGGAGGGGGTGAGAGAGGGGTGGGGGAGGGAGCAGAGAGGGGTTGGGAGGGGGAGAGAGGGAGGAGGGGAGGAGGGAGGAGAGGGAGGAGGGAGAGGGGAAGGGGAGAGGGGGGAAGAGTGTGGAGGAAGGGAGAGAGTGGTAGGGGAGAGGGGGAAGAGTGGGGAGGGAGGGGGAGAGCGGAGAGAGGGGGAAGAATGGGGAGCGAGGAGGAGACGGGGTAGGGGAGATAGGGTGAGAGGGGTACGGGGAGAGAGGGGGAAGAGTGGGGAGGGAGGGAGGGGGTGGGGGAGGGGGAGGGGTGGGGGCAGTCCATCTATTCGCCACTCCGGGCGCGCGGGCGATTCGAGCTGCGAGAGGCACGGCGCGGCGCGAGCATAGTTGGAGGGAGAAGGGAGCGCACCGGCGAGTCCAGCTGCAGGAGACGCAAGTGTAGTTGGAGGGAGGGGGAGCCAAACTGCCAAATGAAGGGAGAGAAGCGGCTTGGGATTGGTCGGCATGTGGGATTGTGACGTAAGCAGCTAGTGAGATGCCGTTTTGATTTTAAAATGAGTGAGGGGGGGAGTATTTTATTAAAAAATGTGTGCATAAAAATGTCTAAATGTAATGAGGAGTAAATCCGTGAATGTAGAAATGAAATCGCTAGCGAAATGGAAAAAAAACATGTGGTTTTGGCGGAACATGGAATCAGATAGATAGATAGATAGATAGATAGATAGATAGATAGATAGATAGATAGATAGATAGATAGATAGATAGATAGATAGATAGATAGATAGATAGATAGATAGATAGATAGATAGATAGATAGATAGATAGATAGATAGATAGATAGATAGATAGATAGATAGATAGATAATCTTGAATTCACTGAGTTAAAGAGTGGTGGGAGCTGACTCAATTGTTGCTACCGAAAGAGAATTGAATACATAATTGTAGTCATAGAAGCATGCAGAACAGAAACAGGTCCTTCCACTCATAATTTCCATGCCATCCGCTAAATACGGCTCCATACTAATATCCATTACCTGACTAGGTTTGAAGCCTACCACTTCTTGGCAATTCAAGACATCAGTCAGTGACTGTGACTTCAGGCAGTGTGCTTTGAAGAAGAGTCTTGACCCGAAACATCACCCATTCCTTCTTTCCAGAGATGCTGCCTGTTCCACAGAGTTACGTCAGCATTTTCTGTCTATCTTTGGCAATTCAAGTGTTCCCCCTGATGCTTGTTATTGTCAGAGCACCTGACTCGGGCAGTATGTTTCAGATTGCAACCTCCCACTGGGTGGAAAACCATTCTCACTCAAGGCCCCTCTAAATGTCCTTAGAGGTCCTTAGTCCTCATCTCATACCTGGGGCCTTTGTTCTTGTTCGCCTAGTCAATTGGAGAAACAATTGCAGGGTAATAGAGATTGAATAAAGGCTCTTGCAGAGAGCAGGCCGGACTCATGGGCTTAATCACCTCCTCCTGAGTGATAAAGATTTTATGATTCTACCATTTTATGATTCATTGAATTTTAATCTAAAGTGGCTTTGCCCAGAAGTATTCAGATCCAATCACAAAATATGTTTCTGCTTTAATAATGTCACGACAAATCAGGCAAAATCAAAAGGTAGACTCAAAATGCTAGAGCTAAATGCTCAGCATGGTCAGGCAGCATCTCTACAGAACATGGATAGGTGACGTGAGAACACTGTCTTGAGCGTGCCAATGTGAGTACTGATAGGTAGTCATCTGAGTTAATGTAACAATTAGTTTAGTTTAATTTAGCTTAGTTTAGTTTAGTTTAGTTTTGTTTATTGTCACGTGTACAGTGAAAAGATTTTTGGTGCGTATTATCCAGTCAGTGGAAAGATTATACATGATTACAATCAAGCTGTCCACAGTGTACAGATATAACGAAAAATGATTTTGGTTTACAATCAAGCTGTCCACAGTGTACAGATATAACGAAAAATGATCTGATATATATCTTACTTCTTGGTTTCATATTTAGGGAACACTCATACATTCACATTGCTATTGCAAATGGCCACAGTTTCATGCTGGTACTAACATTAGAGTGCACCTCAGGTGTCAAAGCATGAAATGAAACTGAACCTTAAGCCAATGGTTTAACCAAGGGCTGATGGGGACAATCCATCTCTGTAGGTCATGTTATTAATAGCACCATCTTGTGAAAATATTTAAGGTCTCATTCTATGTTTAAAAACCCACCTGTGAAATAGTGATGGAAAGTAGAAATCATTTTATCAGCATTCATCACTGCATGGTTTGGGCACAGCTCCATCTAAGCCTGCAAAAAATTGCAGAGAATCGTGGTTGCAGCCCAGACCGTCACATAAACCAACCGCCTTTCCACTGACGACAATTCACGCTGCCTCGCCAAGGCCATCAGCATAATCAAGGACCAGTCTCACCCCAGTCACTCTCTTTTCCCCTCTCTCATCAAGCAAGAGGTACAGAAGTTTGAAAACGCATACCTCCAGATTTAGAGACAGTGTCTTCCCAGCTGTTATCAGGTAACTGAACCATCCTCTCATCAGCTAGAGCACCTCCAATCTCCTTTGAGATCTTTGAACTATCTTTAATCGGACATTATCAATGTTGTACCCTATATCCTTTATCTACACACTATGGACGGCTTGGTTGTAATCATGTATAGTCTTTTCTTTGACTGGATAGCATGCAAGAAAAGCTTTTTACTGTACCTCGGTACATGTGACAATAATTAACTAAATTAAACTGAGAAAGAATTTGGTGCATTCACCTTTCAGCTGAGGAACTGCTTTATCCTACTGTAGTTTAGGAAGGTCAATAGCCACTTTGCCTACAGCGTGTGATGCAATGTGACTATACTGGGCTTTAACATGTCGGGAGAAGCTGACAGTTCTGTGCAAAGTGCCTTCATTCCTCCATGTTAGTGTCACACGGTCTGGGATTCCATCACTAATTGATGAGTCCTGATCTTGCCCTCCACTTCACCGTGGGGCTTTCCCAACAGCGTTGTGACATTAGATGCCTCATGGAGCGTGAACTTGCTGCGATTCCCCAGTGCTTTGTATGATTAGACTTGGCACAGGAACAGCAAGCCCATGCAGTCAATGGAGAGGCTCTGTAGGACCAGAAAAAATATTTATATTTTCAGATTCATTCTTTGAATGCTATTAATTGCTTTTGAGAGTATTTTTTTCATGTTAGCATTTTTGTGCACTAAACCGCAAAACCAGACACAGATTAATTATCTAGATCAATTATCCGGCACATATTTTCACTCGTTCCAATTTCATTTTCCCCATATTCCCATAAAACTTCATTAATCTGGCACCTTTGGGACTTTGGTGGTGACAGAATATCAGATTTTCCAGCCTCTTCTGAATGTTATTTTTATTAAAATTCCACTTTTTTTGCTAGATAAACTGATAAACTGCTAGAAGAACTCAACAGGTTGAGCAGCCTATGTGAAGACAAAGGGATGATCAACATTTGAGGTTAAGACCATGGCACGGTTTCAGGCAATGCACATAACAACTGGAGAGTGGACTGGACTTGGAAAATGGTGGCAAAACATGGCGCCTCTTGCATGCAGCTTCGGTAGACCATTGCTGTACATTTGCTAATCGGGGGTGGTATGATGATACACTACTGGACTGTTTGCAAGGAAAGAATTACACTGTGATAATGATTTTTCTAATGAACCTTTTAAAATTAAATGGAGCATAGGCAGCTACCCCTCGGGTAAAATTCAATGGTGAGTTTCAAAGAGAAGGGAAACAGAATTAGGTGATTTTTAGGGAATTTGGGCATCTCGTGTGTTAAAAGATCTGTGAGAATCAGGGACTTGGTATGTTCCCGGCAGTGCAGCTACCAAAACCCAGGTACCAAACAGTCAAGATTTATGAATGATCATGTAGTGGAGCGTTTACCCTTTTATTGTAGCACTACACGCTAGGGCAAGTTACTGTGGTCAATTAACCCACTATCAACATTGTTTTTTAGTTAATTCGTAAATAGGGTTTATTCTGTCTCATCATGTAATGGCATCATGTTGCACTCTCTCTGACCATTTCAGATCTGGACATCTTCAGTCACTAGTTGACACTGGTGGTTCCAGTAAAGGAAATTAATAATTAACTCATGGTTCAATAGTGAACATTGACAACTCACTTCTGTGGACATGTTTTTTGCCCAATTCATTTTAGGAATATGAACTGAGAACAAATATCAACCAAGGTGATGACTAATGGCCCTATGTTCATCAAGAGCTCTCACTGAAAGAGTAGACTATTTATCTTCTGGGTGTGATGGAACGTTAGCTCTCTGGTCCCAATGCCAGTTAGCTGGAGGTTCAAGGTCCGTCATACAGGCTGATGAACTTTTGCTGTTTATTTGCAATAGTCTTTGCTGAGAAGAATTCAGCAATCTTTACTTTAGACTTTTGATTTTAGGGACACAGCACGGAAACATGCCCTACAGTCCACCAAGTCCGCACTAATTAGTATTTCACTAGCACTATCCTACACACTAGGGACAATTTACAATTGTACCAAAGCCAATTAGCCTACAAAACTGTAAATTTTTGGAGTGTGAGAGGAAACCATGTGGTCACATGGAAAATGTATAAACTCCGTACAGACAGCACACATAGTCAGGATCGAACCGGGGTCTCTGATGCTGTAAGGCAGCAACTCTACCACTGTACCACAGTGCTGTCCTTCGAAGAAGAATGGAGGACCTCTCTGTGGTACCATACCCAACCTTAATTCTTCACTAACTTCACCAAAGGCAGATGTTTGTTTTGTTACCTCATTGGTGTTAATGGAAACTTGTGGAATGCAAATGGTGTTGTGCATTTCTTTCATTACGACGGTAACCAGATTTCACAAAACGTTGGTACTGATGGATGTGAATTTGTAACATCATTCTGTAATTTAATGGCTGATTCGCCACTGTTAAAAACTTATTATGAATTTCCAGAATTGCGTAAGTCTACGAGAAAGGTTCAATGATTTTAGTAAAAGTGGCAATTATTAGAACATTACACAAATGTTTAGTTTGGTTTAATATAATTTAGTTTATTGTCACATGTACCAAGTTACAGTAAAAAGCTGTTCACTGTATCTTGGAGATGCTTGAATCGTGAGGAAAAACACAAAGTGCTGGTGTAACTCAGCAGGCCAGGCAGCATCTGTGGAGGAAATTAAAGTAAAATATAAGAAAAGCATGTAACTCCTTCAAGGGATTCCCAACCTTTACCTCTTAATATCCTTAAAATGATCCTTAAAGAGTCCTGCTGATTTCAAGGAGATAATGATTTGCTTTCTCTGCAACAGAGGCAAGGGAAAGTCTATTTGGCTGCAAAATTATATTGTGCAGCAAAACTATGCCGGGAATGCAGAAAAATGCTAATCTATGCAATAATTGGTCAGGTTTAGCGAGACTGCCGTGCTGAGTTACTTGAAAACAGGCACGATTAAGTGTGATCTGCTCAGGAGATCACAAGCTACAATAAATAGCATCAAATGTTCAAAGGTTAGTAGATCTAATCCCTGTGCCAATGTGATTGGAACCCTGCCAAGAGACAAAACATCACTGTAAATTATCCTCTCTGGATATATTGTGCTAATATGTAATCCAGATAGATTCAGTATTTTAATTCCAAACTCAGGAAGCTATGACAGTTCTGTGACTCTTTCCATTTCCTGCACCTCATTAAAGCCTTTTCTTTAGCAGTTCCTAGTGTTATTTTTTGCCTGTATTGTAAACAGTGTTACATTGTGGACCCTGTCATGCTACAATATAGAATGAGACTGCATTCATGTAGGAAACATACAGCCTGCAGAATAGAAACCTTCAACTGATCCATTGGACTGGATTTAGAACTACACATGTTGGAAATCTGATATAAAAGCAGAGAATGCTGGCAATATTCAGAAAAGTCAGACAACGTCTGTGAAAAGAGGAGCATTTCATGTCAGTGAATTGCTCTGATAAAATGTTTAGTTTAGTTTAGAGATACAGCAAGGAAACAGGCCCTTTGGCACAGTAAGTCCACGCTGACCAGTGATCACCCGTACATTAATTCTATCTTACACACAAGGGATAATAAATACACAGAAGCCAATTAATCTACAAACTTTGGAGTGTGGGAGGAAACTGGAGCACTCGGAGAAAACCCACCTGGTCACAGGAAAAACATGCAAACTCCATACAGACAGCACCCGTATTCAGGAACAAACATGGGCCGCTGGTGCTGTGAGGCAGCAACTCTACCGCTGCGCCACTGTGCCTTGAAATGACTTCAACCTGAAACATTAACCCTATTTCTCTCCACTGCCTGATCTTCCATATATTCCTAGCATTCTCCAATGTTCATCCCTCAGAAAAGAAGGCAATTTGCCTACTCTGTATCAGTTTTCCCACAATGACAAATATTCCTGGAGATTCCATATTGGTTCATGAACAAACAAGAAATTCATAAAACATGAAACTATACAGCACAGGAACAGTCCCTCTTGCCCACAATGCCTGTGCAGAAAATAACATAACCCACTGAAAGCTACTGTATATAACTGAGTTTTCTGATATGTTTTTCCCAAAGAAGGACTATTTGCTCATGCAGATCAGACCACAAATTAAAAGTAAACAGCTTGCCTGAGGTCTCAAGATAAAAATATACTGTTTGAGCCAACATTTGTCAGTGGTGTTTTCAGCTGGAAATGACAATAGAATCTTTGATGCAAATAATCAAAACATTTATGTTGATTCCATTTTTCTATATCGTGCTTTCTCGTTTTCACTCATTTTCATTCAATTGCTTTTCAATGTCTTTACTATGCACGTTGACTTTAAGGTTAAGAATCTTAAGCGATTTTGTTTTCAATCTTAAACTTCATTTATTTACTTTATTCCCCAGACTGATATTTTAAAACCAATTATTTCAGAGCAGTGACAGTGTCTGCATTCATTTATTTAAAACCCGTTCCCTTCTTTAATGGTTATGAAAAATGGGTCTGCAGTGGCATCTAGTGGAAGGGCTATATAAATGTATTTGGCCCTAAATAAATCAACTGAAGTGAATTATTGAGGTAGACTAAACCAAGTGGGACCTGTTGAGTCCCATTCCCCCAATGCAATATTCCACCACTCACCCATAGCCCCCAACTGCGCAGGCGCGGCTGATGGGTTCCCGTTGTGACGCCAGAGATCCCCATTGTGATGCAAGTCACGGCAACTCTCCCCCAACTACGCCTCGCCATTCCTCTCCCTACCCCTATCCTCCTCTATTCCCCTTCATCCCCAGCCCTCTCCCTCCTCTTCATCCTCCCACTTCTTTCCCCTCTCCTCCTCCCCTCCCCCACTCACTCACCTCACCTCCCTCCCACTTCTTTCCCCTATCCTCAGTCACTCCCTCCCTCCATAAACCCTCTCCCCTTCCTACCCCCCTCCTGTCCCTCTATCTCCCTGCTCCCCCATTCATCACCTCCCCCCATCCCACTGCCCCACTCTCCATCCTTACCTCCGTCACTGCCCTCCTCTCTCTCTGTCCCCCACTCCCTACCTCCCCCACTCCCAACCTCCCCCACTCCCAACCTCCCCCACTCCCCCTTCCTCTCCCTCTACCCCCTCCTCCCCACTGCCCTCCTCTCCCTCTATCCCCATTCTCTACCTCCCCACTCCCCCGTCCTCACCCTCCAACCCCCTCCTCCCCTACCCTCCCTCCTCACCTCCCCCACTTTCCCCTCCCTCTCCCCTCCCTACCCCCCACCCCTATCCCTCTGTTCCCCTATTCCTCACCTCCTCCTATTCCCCCCTCCACAATGAAAATCGCGATATTTCTTTTAAGTGGAAATCTCAATAAAAATCACATTTTTCCTTTAAAATGAACTAAACATAATGCTAGTTGCTAAGGAAAACGGAAGAATTTGATGAAACTGATTTTTTTTTTTGAAAGTCGTGATTCTTTATGTAAATGAAAATTGGGATCTCATTGTGAAGTCATTGTGACGTCGAACGTTGCTGACGGGCAGGAAAAGTGGTTTAAAAAGTGTTTTTTGTAAAGTTTAAAATGTCAATAACGTAAAATATAGCATCAATCCGACAAACTTGTTTTTTTATATCCCAAGACAATGGTGAGTAAGGTGGGCCAAAAATTGTAGCGCTATTGTGTACCATTTTGGCAGGGTTTTGGAATATCGCACACACGCATGCACGCATACATACAAACAAACAAGATGAGAGTTAGTAATATATAGATATTATGATATTATGGCCTGCCACCACTATATAGTGGGGTTAATGCCATCAACTGGCAAAGAGCTTCTAGCCATATGGATTATAAATATATGCAGTAAATTTTAGCCATTAAACTTCGCAGGGATAAATATTTTCAACCTGTAGCTGGTGTTGTTATACAGGGAAGTTGTGTGCCAAATTGCTCCAAGCAGGGTCTACACAAGTTGGGTAAAATCCTCAGTAATGTGTAACTTGTGCTTTTGTGTGTTGTCTGTTTCTATGTGATGCTGCAGCAAGCAACATGTTCATTCTACCTTTACCTTACTGTACTTGGGCACATGACAAGGCACCACCGTAACGCACCAGTAGAGCTGTTGCCTGACAGTGCCAGAAACCCTTGTGCAATCCTGACTACGGGTGCCATCTGTCCGGAGTTTACACGTTCTCCCTGTGACTGAGTGGGTTTTCTCCAGGAGGTCCAGATACCTCCCACGTTCCAAAGACGTCCAGGTTTGCAGGTTCATTGGCTTAGGTAAGAATTGTAAATTGTCCCACGTGTTTAGGATAGTGCTAGTGTACGGGGATCACTGGTCAGTGCAGACTTGGTGGGCTTAGGGGCCTGTTTTCCAAAAAAATCTCAACTTAACTTGGCTTGACTAATAGAAAGATCAAACGAAAACTTACCATTTGAAGTTTGATCTTTATTTTATGAGAAGTGGAAGTGAGGGACTATGTGAAGAGCCTACCAGCCCGCATGTGCGTCAATCTTCAGAGCAACTGTATAGAAAGATTAATAACCGTTGACTTACCGAATTATCTTTATGAGGTTCAGGGTTGGGTGGAGGGCACGTAGTCCCTCACTTCAACTTCTCATAAAATAAAGAACAAACTTCAAATGGTAAGTTCTCGTTTAATCTTTCTATTATATATCAAAGTCACGTGAGTGACTACGTGAAGCCTTCGAAGCACTGTGGTTTCATGCAGTAAACCAATCTGTGTGCGAAACACTTAAACAGATAAGCCATAAATGGTAGAACAGACATGGGTTATTAACAACATGATGCTAACTTGCTTACATGCCCATTGCTCTTAATCAGACCACAGTCCTAATTGGCTTTGAGTTAGACACTAACTCATGCAACACTGTTCAGAATTCTATCAGCAATCATCCAGGCATATTCAAACACATTTTATAACTTCTGAAAGAGTACTATGTAAGCCTCCTGCTGTTGCAAGAAAAATGCTCCCAATGTTGGGTGAGTCCAGAACCAGGGGCCACAGTCTTAGAATAATGGGGAGGTCATTTAAGACTGAGCTAAGAAAAAACTTTTTTACCCAGAGAGTTATGAATTTATGGAATTCCCTGCCACAGAGGGTAGTGGAGGCCAAATCACTGGATGGATTTAAGAGAGAGTTGGATAGAGCTCTAGGGGCTAGTGGAGTCAAGGGATAGCGTTTAGGAGAGTATTGATAGCAGATGATCAGCCATGATCATATTGAATGGCCGTGCTGGCTCGAACGGCCAAATGGCCTCCTCCTGCACCTATTTTCTATGTTTCTATGTTTCTATGATCAAATGGGAATATCCATTCTATTGGCTGCTAATGACCCAGCCCCCTTGGAAGAGTGAGACTTGAATTCACACCTGCTATTAGCTGCTTACACTCTATTCATGTTGAGATGGTCTGCACCAGTAATGTCTTGAGAAAACTATTAAATAACAATGAAGAAACAATCCTTCATCTCATAGGTACTAGCAAGCTCAGTGTACCTGTATACATAATAGCACCGCCAATCTCCGATCTGGCAGGTATGCTGTCAACTCCAAATTGTACCCAACCGTGCCCATTTTGCTTTATGAGATCATTCCCATAACAAGCTTCCCTCATGTCTGTTATGACCCAGAGACCGAGCCGGAGATTGAGTAATGATTGTGTTCTTTGTGCTAACGTCAGTTGCTAAAAGCATAATCAACTTAAAATATACTGCTCCCATTAGGAATACAGTAGATGAATATCTGCATAATAATTTAATGATAAATATTCCACACTACTATGAGTCTAGGCTTTAGTGCATTCATATAAAAGACACCTTGCATAAGGTTAGTCAACAGTGGGTGAATAACCAACCATTTATTGACCCACTTATGGTACTAGAGAGAATGACAAAACAGCACAAGCAGTGTCAATTGTGCTTTAACATAATCGCTTCTCTAAACCCAAACTGAAAGAAACACAAACCTCTGCTACTTCTGTTTAAAGGTAGCTCACATGTCTTCTTCACAAACTTCCCAATCAACCGTGCAGAGCTGGCTGCACGGGAAATAGGCTGAACTAGCCATCAATCGTGACTTCGAGTAAATAGGAGTATTTTTCAGCCACCTTTTACAATGGACACCCTGAATGAATAGGCTAAATTGGCACTATTAAAATTCATGTCCCCTCATCTTTATTATCGTAAGAGGCATCTACTGATAAAACCCCTGAGTCTTATCAGCTACAAAAGCATGTCACCTATAAACTCCATGACACAATGCCCTTTGGATCTGAGTAGGGCAGAATTAGCTTTAGAATCTTTGTAAATAGCCTATGCCTGAAGACAACCTCTAGGTAGAGCCTAAAATGTCCACCACTGGCTTTGTCATCAAGAACACGAGATATATCTGTGCCTCTCATGTATAGATATGGAAAAGTATGCATCTTCAAGATCGATTGAGGTCCTAAATCCTCTGAATCAGCTAAATTGCTGAAAGACAATTATCCATCTTAAAGTGGTTAACCAAACACATGATCAGACTAGCCAAATCCTAACCTGATTTGGCATGCTCCACTTTTCTGCAACCTTGAGAAAATATTAGAAATATACCCCTCTTCTTCTTGGGCAGACTACGCATCCTTTGTGAGATGTCTCTGTTTCCACTCGGATAACAATCGTTTCCGTTATTGACCATACAGATGGAAATTTTTGCTTCTCTTGCCGTGGAGGATGTATTTGTCTATTTGTTTATTTATTTATTTATTCGCTCATAACATATAATCAGATCCTCATGACTAGAGCTGAAGCACAACATCCACTTGATGTGCGAATACGAGTTCCCTGTCAACTCTTCACCGTCAGAGTCACCACGAATCCTCAGCCTCCTTCCTCAGAGTGGAAAATAGCATAATGCAACCCTGAGCCAGAAATTGCTCTGCAGTGCAACCACCTGTCTCAGTCGCCAGTATGCACAACACACTCTCTTCGACCAGCCACTCAATCAGGAATTCTGATATTGAGAGACTACAGATTATTATATATATATTTTCTATTCACAACATGAACCTGCGGGTCTGATAAAAAATGCTTCACGCCAGACCGGCTTTCTGCTGGTAGCTACCTATCCCAGAGAGGATGGCAATGATGTTTCCAACAAACTGGCAACTCTACTAGCTGAGCTGAAAAAAATCAGGGAAACCTCAAACTATCTCACTCTACTGAGCAGCCTGATAACCTCAATCACAGATGTTGAGGCACTGCTTCTCTGGTCAATATGTTCCATATGGCAGCCAGTTCCAAGATAGTCTAACCTGAACCAGGATAGCCAAACTGTTCCTACTTGAAACTTACAGAGGTTGCTATGCAAGGCACCCTGCCAATGTCTCTGCATCAACCTGCTCTTCTCCAGAGACAGTAAAAGGTACTAGACAGACCATGCTGCCAATAAATCCAAACCCGAGGCAACAGACTGCTCCATTTCGGAGTTTTACGGAGGTTAGTAAAGTGACTTTACCTGCCAGCGTCTCTGAGCGCAGGTCGACCTGCTTGTTTGAGCTTCAGCGAAGTTCCTTTGCAGACCCTGTCTGACCACATCTTCAGACCCCACGCTTGGCCAAACAGCTCCCTTCCGGAGCTCAAAAGCGATATTGCTGTGCAAGGCACGCCTGCCATCATTTCTGAGCCCAATGGGACAGACTGCTTCTTTGGCCTACAGCCTCTTTAGAGTCCTGCTGGAGCTTTACTGTGTAGGTCATGCTGCCAGTTATTCACAGCCTGGGAATTTGACAGGCTGCTCTTTCGGCCCCTTCTGCTCCTTCCAAGCCTTAGCGGAGCTCACTGAACAGGCCGCGCCTGCCATTATTCCGAGCCTGCCTCGACAGGCTGTTCCCGCGGGCCTTCTGCCTTTTGTGGAGCCTTTGCTGGAGCTGACTGTGCAGATCGCACTGCCAGCTTCTCCCCGCCTGGATCGACAGGCTGCTCCTTTGGCCAGCTGCTCCAGCGGGGCTGACTGGACAGGTCACGCCTGCCATTACTGCAAGCCTGGTTCAACAAGCTGTTCTTGCGGGGCCAGCTAGTGATCCGACTGCTCCTTTCCGGAGCTTCAATGGCGCTTCCTGCCACTTGAATACAGGGGTGAAAACCCACCGGAATGCTGGAGCTTTACCCACATAGGATGGAACTCCACCCCCGCAGCCGCTTTAAATTCCCCCTGCAAGTCTTCAACTTGCTGCATAAAGTCCTCTCTGAAGAGATACTATGCAGGCTGCACGTTAGCTGCCCTGTCAAAATGAGCCATTTTGGGAATTATCTCATGCCTTATAGCATTTTTGCGAAGGTAATAGCCCCAACAGAGTATTACAGAGAAGTGTTAATGCAGCTTTCTGCACTTCCGAGAGTTGAGACCCTTCTAACAGACTTGCAAATGGCCATAATGACTCCAGTGAGCAGTTTTTTGGATTTGCTGACATAATTCTTTGCCTACATATCATCACTGAGATATCCCAACTGATAAAATTGACATATGGAGCATCCATGAGTCTGGCAGTTATCTGGACTGGCATATTTCCCTGATTATTCTTAGCCAGATCTTCCTCCAGTGAATCTCCTATCCCCAAAGGGATGGCAAATATATGACGAGACCGGTAGCTCCTTATATGATTAAAATGAAGCACATCCCCATTAGTTCAAGGGATTCAATTTCCTTATCAATATCCACATAGTTGAGTCACCTATGTAATAATCTCCAACACTCCCCTCTTTCTGAGTGGGAAATATAATAAACGCAACCCTGAGCCAGGTGTTGCTTGCCCTTCTTCTGAGCGGGAGATATTATAATGCAACCCTGAACCAGGTGTTGCTTCCACGGACATCTTGACTGGCACAGTCTGTAAGTGTCTCCTGAGCCAGGAGCACATGTTATTTTTTCCTTTTTATTTATTTATTTATTCATCCATCTTTATCTATTTATTTATCTATCTATTTATTTATTTATTTATTTATTTGTTTGTTTGTTTGTTTTTTTACTCACTAGGCAGGTTGCGCCTGCTAGTGAATCTGAGTCCTTGCTCCCTTCTGGAGCCTCAACAGAGTTTCTTAGGGGAGGAATATAACGCAACCCTGAACCAGGTGTTGCTTGCTCAGTCTCTGGCTGGTTCCCTTTTGGAGCTCCAACGGAGGTGTCTGGACAGGCCTCACCCATCAGATGCTCCGAACAGCCGCCTGCTCCCGTGGAGCCTCATTCCTCCATGGCGGTCGCTGTCCCAGCCGAACCGTCAGCCGAAAATGTAAATCGCCAGCTCCGTACAGAGCCTCCACGGTGGCAGCTGCACAAGCTGTGTCAGCTTCTCTGGGCTCGCTGCCTCTATTTTCGGAGCAACAGCCCATTCCTGAAACAAAAATTCCCCTAACCTGCCGGAGCAGTTTTTGAACTGCTCCGTGTCTCGCGCCATGCGTCAATGTATTGACGCGCAAGCGGGCTGGCGGGCTCTTCACGTAGTCACTCACGTGACTTTGATATAAAATCAATAGTTAAAAGTCCTTTATTGTCACAATGGACCAAGATACGGTGAAATTCTTTGTTTTACATAGAAACAGAAACATAGAAAATAAGTGCAGGAGTAGGCCATTCGGTCCTTCGAGCCTGCACCGCCATTCAAACATGATCATGGCTGATCAATTTTGCATACAATTCAGAAGACTCACACTGTAGATTAAACACTATCATAAATAAGTACAAAAGTACAAAAGGCTTCACTGAGGCAGTACACAAAGAATCACCATGTTTCCAGTGCCAACTTGTGCCCTTCAAGTTTTTTAAAGTATAGAGTCATATTTTGGCCTTAAATCCCTGTTGTCCCGTAGATGGCACTGGATCGATGTTGCTGGGTTCAGCCTGGTCTGGCAATGCTGTCGATGTGTACCACTGCTGCTCTGCTGTTCAGCACTGGGAAAAAAATTGTGATACTCAATACATTCATGTTGATGGAGAGTCATTAACAACGGAGTCTGAGCAACTGCAAAGTTAGAATGGTGTTGAAAATGCAGGGCAAAAGCAGAGTGAACTGAACTGCAGGCTTTTGGAACAGAAGTGACAAGTAATTGGTAGAAATTAGCAAAATCGTGGAATCATAGATATTCACGGCTCAGGAAGAATCCATCTGGTCTATTCTGTGTTGGCTGAGAAAAAGGGGAATCTGACCAAATCTCCCCTCTCTCATTCACAGCCTTATGGGTCATATCAAGATGTCATCAAGATACTAGTAATTCTGTTCAGAGTTTCTGATTTTACCAACCTTTCAGGTGTTATGTTATAGACCCACACCCCGTTCCTCATAAGAGATATCACCTATAGTTTGTGATACAACTGGAGGCATTTATGTTTCTATGTCTTTGATCTACTGCGAGCAATAGTCATGCCTTCCTTATTCCTAGATGTCTGCCTTGGTCTATCAGCTGGTCCAGAGCCTCAACTCTATCATTTGCTCTCAGAAATATCTCCACCCTTATACTTTACTGCTCACCAATATATCTACCCACAGCCTTTCGTTATAGCCCATCTCAGACTTAATTACTTCCATGGTACTTCCACCAGCAGTAACACCACAAATTCATCAGCAGCAAAGAACCCATAGTCATTGTTTTAAAGAAGGAACTGCAGATGCTGGAGAATCGAGGGTACACAAAAAGCTGGAGAAACTCAGCGGGTGCAGCAGCATCTAAGGAGCACCAGTCTGAAGAAGGGTCTCGACCCGAAACGTCGCCTATCTCCTTCTTCGGCTCCTTAGATGCTGCTGCACCCGCTGAGTTTCTCCAGCTTTTTGTGAACCCATAGTCATTGTTTAATAAAGCAAGTATCAAAGATGAAGGATTCAATCAAACATCCCTATTGAAGATGGAACAACATCCAACCCACCAGCAATGGATAATACACATTCCACAGTCATTCCATATTTCACGCATGGTTTTTGAGGGTATACATGAATTAAATTATATTCAGTATCACAAAAATGTCTCCAGCCCTGCCAACAGCATGAAATTAAAACCTCACTGGGGTTTTGGCTGTGGCCTAACTATTGATATATTGCAAATCTGGCATGACTTTTTTGCTCTGATATTTTATACCACAGCCAATAACAGAAATATCATGTACACCTTTTCAACACATTCTGGCACCTTTGGGGGTGCGTAGTCATGCACTTTTAGATCCTTGTTCAACTTCCACTGTCATGTATTACCTTGACAATTTAAATATATCAATTTCAGACATATTTAAAAAACATGGTGGTGTCTTCAAGAGTTATTTATGTCAAGAACATTCAGATTTGTACAACCATGTTAATATTTTTACTCCTAATAATTGTCATGTTGAGATAGGAAGCTTGTTGCCAACAGCAATGTGATTATTTTTTTTCTCATTCGATAGAGGCAGACAGTTAATCAGGTCCTATCAAAGTAATGGACAGACAGATACGGAGAGTGAGATAAAATAGTAAGATTAAACGAGAACTTACCAAGTTTGAAGGTTGATTATTTTATGAGGAGTTGCGATGAGGGATTTCGTGAAGGCCCCGCCAGCACGCATGCGCGACATTCTTCAAAGCAGTGGTGTGGAATCACAGAACATATCATGGAAGGAGATAGTAAGATTGAACAAAGTAGAACATACCAGTTGACCTTATGAGAGAGAGGTGGGAGCGGAGGGCACAAAATCCCTCATCGCAACTCCTCATAAAATAAAGATCAACCTTCAAACTTGGTAAGTTCTCGTTTAATCTTACTATTTTACTTCGGAGTCATGTAAGTGACTTTGTGAAGACTTCAAAGCTTCTGTGATTACACGCCCTGGACAACGTCCATGCTACCACACTGCCGCAATACTGATGGAGGAAGTTTGTTAATCTATTCCAGGCTGAAAAATAATGCAGAGTTATTAAAACAAAGAACAACAAAGCAAAACCCCGACACGGGGAGTAAACATTCACGGAGCGGCTCTCAGCGCGGCATCCGCGTATGTGGCGGGGGCAAACTACCGGTTTATGTAAAACCTCTGGAAAGTCGACCCACTGGCCCAGCCCGCGGTGGCGAGGATGTGGTCCATGGGCACCTCCATGGCCCTCGCCGCTGATTTGTGATGCAGCCCTGCTATAGAGTGAGAGTTAAAAAATCTTAGTATCGATACCAGCTGCACCCAACACCACCCTGAGCCACCTTGCACAGTCTGCACAGTCACCCGGCGATGTTGTTGTTGGTGGCTGATGAGGAGCCCCTGCTCCATCTGCCGGATATGGTACGAGTTGTTCAGATGTAATAGCGGAGATGGGTGGCTATGCAGAGGGTGGCATCAGTGGGGTACACCCGGAATTCCAACTGCAGGCCTAGAAGACCCAGGCCTTATGTTGCTTCAGCAGGTCCTCTACAAAGAAATGTCACCGTTGCAGGAGTCGTGAACCATCCGGTCCAGCCGAAGGTGCTGCAAGGCCTGGACTCGTGGAGCTGAAGTCAGTGCCATCAGCATCACCACTTTTAAGGGGGGAGCTTGTCAAGAGGTAGTCCTGTCATAGGGGACCAGTTTCTCAGTAGTGTAAGTACTACAACCCACATCCCAAGTGATGTTGTATCGGCCCCCCCCCCCCCCCCCCCCCCCCCACCCCCCCCCCCGGGGTCGTGGAGGGTTGGTGTTGAACACTCCCCTCATGAATTTGGACACCAGAAGGTGCGTGCCCACACCTATAAGTCAGGTATGGGAGAGCGCACTCCTGGCGCTGTTGGATTGCACTGTACTGATGACCCTCATCGTAATGAAGGCCCGCTAGGAATTCCAGGACGTCAGGGATCGTGGCAGAGTTGTCGGTGGTATTTTGCTCGGGAGCAGTAGGCCTCCCACTTCCTGATCTGGGTGAGGTACTCCTGCCGGGTCGATACTCTGCACGATGCTGAAATGAGGTCCATCGCTCTGGCCGATATGCCGGCCTCCATGAGCGTCCTCTTCAGAACCTGCAAGCCAACAGGTTTAAGTGACATTGGCACAGTGACTGTCCCCCGTAATGGAGTTAGTGAGTAAAGTGGGGTGTTGAACAATTTGAACCCCACGGACGTGATGATTATTTGGAGAACCACCTGGTACCATGGCTGTGTAGGCCAATCGGGTATGATCAATATGCCAGAAGCAGAATCCAGTTGTATTTTCCGCAGTCCCCGACTGATGAGGCAGAATGGAGGAAATGTGTAGCAGAACCATTTCCCCAACGGAGTGAAAACGCATCCATAGCCACTGCCCCAGAGTCTGGTTTCCCAAGACACAGCCGTTGGTATCTAATGGTTCAAACCTGTACGCAAAAAGAGGTCGATATCTGGTTGTACCAAAAATGAGCTATATTTGTGCAAATATGAGGGGGTCAACATCACTCGTTGGTATCATTAAACACACAGTGAACCTGGTGTCTGCCACTGTGTTGAGCTTCCCTGGCAAATAGGTCGCTTGAGCCAAATATTTGTTTCATTAATACACCAGTGCCAATGGTGTTTGCCAATTCGTCACAAGATAACGACCTGATACCACCCATATGATTTTATATAAGCCACCACCGTGGTATTATTAGTTGAAGACGGACATGCAAATGCTGTAAATTGGTGTAGTATGCCCGCAGACCATGGAAAGCCCCCAAGCATCTCCAAAGAAGCGATCCCGTGCGGCTGAAGGAGGGTAGACTCTTGAGGATCCATCTGCCACCACACTGGACGTGTGAAAAACAACACTCGTGGAAGACACCGCACCCCAGCCTTGGGCGCTTGCGTCAGTTTGTAACAACCACTGACGGGTTGCTAACAAGCAGGGGTTTGTAACACGCACAAATATTGTCAACCCACCAATGTAGCTCAGATTTAGCCTGAAATTGGTAGCCGTATGGCCTGTCAAAGTGCCTAGCATTGGCTTGCAATGTTGAGATCTTTGCCGTTGTAAGTTTTGAGAGTGCAGTGGGCCGAATTGTGCAGCTGGAAATTATGGCTACCAGTTTCCAATCACCTTAGCAGTACGTCGATCCATGGTCGGCACACTGGTGCAAGCAAGGCTGGTACATGCATCTTTTATATCAGATGCTTTGCTCGGTGGGATAGGGACTATAATTTTTTTGGGTCGTGTCAATAGTGAAGCCCAAATAGGCCATGATTGGAGATGGGCCAATTTCGATTTGACCCCTGGATGGGTAACAAACCCTAACGTCTCGAATAAATTTATGGTTGCTGTTAACCGCCAGCTCAGCCAATTGGAGGGTTGGGACACATTGAGAAGAGATATCGTCTAGGTAAACCAAGACGATAGAATGCTGTCACCGTAGGATAGCCCAGAATTCGGTTTGACTGTAATTTGGTGTACCATCCTAGGGGCTGTGGTTAAGCCATTGGGTAAAGCTGCAATATTGCTATAAACTGTACCTTCCAGACAAATTTCAAGAATTTACCTATGGGATTCCTCATGATGGGGACTGTATACTTATGCATCTTTGAGATCGATGCCAAGCCACAAAGTACCTGGAGACAGAAGCAGCTTAGCAGTTTTCGAAAGGGTCCATTTGCAAATGGGTATATCGTACGAAAGTGTTCAACTGTGTTAGGTCAATGATCCGACAACCTCCATCTTGTTAGGTTTTAGTAAAGATGGTGGACACCAACTCAATGGGTTCATGCGTCGTCTTCCCTATCACCCCTTTGGCTGTGAGAGCCATAAAATTTTCCGCATGTCTTGCCTCGATCTCTTCTTTGAGAGAGCGCAAAGGTGCGATGAGGACATGCTGATTAGGGGGGAGGTGACCGTTAATGTACTCTATGACATAACCCCGAGCACTTTGTAAAAATAAAATAGTCGGTAGTAGTTATGCTTATCCCAGCACCACTGAACGCCCCCCCCGCAACTGTTCCCCCTACTTGTGAGGGCACCATTGCTACTTGCTTAGTAGAACCAGACCCCCTGACCTCCAAGGCCAACGGCGGGTCCTGGTTATACGGATGGTGTGGGTGGGACGTTTGACTTGGCTGACAGGTGAGGCCGCATTTACCACCAGGCGGTGGATGGTCCGAGGTGTCTGTCGTGGGAGAGGTTTCCAACGGTAAACAGTGTTTGCCGATAGGCGCGTAAGCCCGGGATGAAGTGCGGCTTCATGATGCCGACGGTTTTTTGCTACCTCGTCCATCTCTTTACCTTCTTTGTGCAGGTCTGCCCTGAACAGCTGATGTGGTAGGTGGAGTGGTGGAGGTGCAGCACAACCCTGCAAATTTAGGGTTGAGCGTGGGCCGGATGGAGCAATTTTCCTGAGACAATGAATCTCAAACTGGGCATTGCAGAGTAAAGCTAGAGCATTCTGCTGCTCACTAAGTTCACGTTCTTCGTCCATCGACGGAGGTCCTAGGCGTATGGCCGTGATTCCCGTTGAAGGAGTTTCACTATATAGAATTAAAAACCAACAGATTTGTTGGCAGGCGTGCATCCTGCGCTCTGCACGTAGCTCAAATTCACCCAAATTGACATTGACCAATGAATAGTTGAGATTAAACACAACTCTCGGTGCTTAGAACTTATCATGTGTCACTGAGCGACACAAGCTGTAGCTGGTGAGGAGGTGGAGAAAGAATGACCGTTCTAGCCAGTTAGGCATGTAGAGGCCCTCTCCCTAAGGAGGCCAGTGGGAAATTTACCCACGACAACACAGTAGGTCCTCATACCCCTGCATGGGTCTGGCACGCATCGATCAACGTCCTACCAGACCCTGGCAGTCCCAATGGAGGGAAAGCGAGATACTCGGCGCCGACGGACGTGGGTAGCCGATGCCCGGACCAACGTTCTCCGGTCCTGATCTTGTTGAACAAGGCGCTCCACCATTTGCTCCAACCGGTCCATGCGCACCGGCGCAACGCACCAAACCGACAAGCCGACATCCCCAGGCTCTGCAATGATTTACTGGGGCTTTCTACCAGCAGATCTACCCCCATGAAAGGCGGAAAAGAGATCTGTGGCAGTAGGTCGATCAACACCTGCTCCTGCGTGCCCGTACGACTCCCGCCAGAAACTCCGCTAGTCCCGCCCACGAGCGTACTGTGGCGGTCCTCGGCCTGGTGTGAATGCAATGGAAAAGGTCGTGCCGCCCCTGGGGCCTGGCTCCCCGGAGTCTGTGCAGGCTTACCCAACTTCTGACATTATGTCTCCGGTAGGGAGCATGGTCGGCAGCACCCAGGCAAACTGAGCGACCGGGATGTGGCTGCCACCAGCTGCACTCGAGCAGACCCCGAGTGATGCGCACGGCGCACCTGCTCCTGCAGGCTGCGCGATCCGCTGCATCCGCTCCACCGGCCCGCTCTAAGTCGGGAGCCCCCGGCGGCTTCACGAGTCCGCGCTTCAGCTGCGGGGCTCGACCTCGGCGCGGTCTTCCCCCCCCGTCCGCGGGACCTGTAAAAACAAGTGTTGCCATTTGCCGGGGTGACAAGTTACTTCATGCACTCTGCTTGCTCCCCCCCCACCCCCCGGGAACGGGGACCTAAAGTCATGGTCTCCCAAACCCTGCACCTGTGCGGCCGCCTCTGGAGAACGCATCGGTCGCTGTAGAACCAACCCGCCCAACCACCGCACCTGTTTCCCCAGGCCGTTTCCCAGACGTCGCCAGTGTTGCGAACGTCACCAGTAGAAGTAAACCCCTCCGACCAGAATCCAGCGTTGCTTTGGAAAAGCTGGACCTGCCCTTGTCCATCCATCGTTACCTGCAGGGTAGAAACAACAAGATCCCTACCTCAAACCAGCTTTAAGGTAATAAACTTACCTTTTCCTCCCTGGTCCCGTTGAAGAGCTGTGGAGAGAGCGCACTCTCCCGCCCCTCCCAGCATGTCGGATAGCAATGTGCGCGACGATTGCGCCATGCATGCTGCGGGGTCTACTACGAGGACACTCCCCATGACTCCGAAGTTAAAATAATGTGACCATGCACATTTACAATCATCGCAAATAGTACTGGGGCATTCTTTGCTCAGAAGAACAGACAATATCACTACCAGGAAACTAAACGATTATGGTAAATCTGTTAGTCATTTAATCTGGATCAATTACCTTAAGTTTTTAATAAACATTGAGTTAAGGCTATGAATCATTAGTAAAGTGATGGATGCTTTCGATTGACAGTACCATCAGCCGGAGCTCATTGTTAATGGGATGCCTAAATTAGTTTTTCCAAGACACCTTAGTTTCCGGTCTCTTCACAGACTTGCCAGACGTTCTATGGGGAGGTGAGCTGAGTGTCTACTAAAATCAAGACAATATTTGACCAAATTGCGCATCAAGGCACCCAGGAAAAAGTGATTAAAGGACCTCAACTGGCTCCCATGGCTGGGGCATCCCAGTGGCAGCTCTCAGAACTCAAAGCCACCTGCCGAGGAGTACGTATTCTCAGACTGCCATCACTAAATGTCATGTCTGGCGAGGCACTTGGGTGTTGAGAGAGGCGTTCTGTAAGCGGTAGCAAATTCCAGCCCGGGCTTAACCCCAGCTCCATCGGAATTGTTCAAAGGACCCTGGCCCCGGGTCCCTCCCCGAAGCCAGCCGCACACAACATACCCCTCACCGAGATGCCCAAGCATGCCGTTCCGTGATGCGGAGAGGGCGTGTTTTGTTCAGGCTGCTCCTGCACACTCTTCCACTTCCCGCCCTCGTCTTCCATCCGTACACGCCTCTCGGCGGTCCTGTACCTTCCTGACAATGGGAGCGTTCCCAGTGGAGGTCTCTCATATAAGGAGTCCTTCCCCTTTACATATGGGACCTAGGTGAGTGTTGCACACAGGCCGTGGCTTTAACCAGTACATTGATCCGTTACACGGTCTCGTCCGCCGCCTAGTAGACTTCGGCGGCGAGGAGGATTCCGTGTACCATTTGTTGAGAGGTTGCAGCCCCTGTTCGAAGTTCTAAGGGCTGCTCCTCAAGTTTTCTCTCCACATTAGTCCGACGCTATTGATTTTTGGGCACGCCGTACAGAGGGGGAGGGTCGGGAGGAAAGGAGGGGGGTCTCCGTGTCGGTCTGCTCCTGGGCCTGGCCAAGATGCATTCGCGGCCAGCCAAGGGCAGTCCGACGGCCGCACAAGGGTCGGCTGCCTGCCCCTTTTCCAGGTGCCCTCGTGTCCCTGTAGAGGTAACATGTGTGTCCCACGGGGACGCTGGAGAACCTTCTTCTGCAACGTTGGTCTCCGCGAGAGATTGTTGTATTAAAGATAAGGGTGGCGAATTTTACGTTTGAATTTGTTGTTTTGTTGTAAAACTACTGCCGATACAGGCAGTTTTTGAAATGAACATATACTACTTTAATATTGATCTTTTTTTTGTATAAAGTATTGTAAAGGATAAAAAAATGGCTGGGGCCATACTTGGAATGGGTAAAATTACAGGAGGTTAATAATTCCTGCTCCAGGACTTAGGTTCCACAATGATCATCCTTTTACCATAAGATCCCAATCCAAAGGGATTATGTTTGTAGATGACTGCACATTTCCTTTCCTTTCTTCCGCAACTCCTCACAAACAAAATATATGGTTAACCCATTTTATAGTGGAAACATGAAGCCGGGGGGGATGTGTCCGTATTGCCGATCGTCCGCTATAACTGAGAAAGAGATTATAAGAGATTACATTATATAGTAGTAGAAACAAAAAACCGCTGCGGTTAGTGGTTAAAAGACAAAAAGGTACAAAGATGCTGCAGTAACGTCAGAGCAGCATCTCTGGAATCATGGATAGAGTGACTTTTTTGTTGGGTTCCTACTTTTGGTTTTTGGTCACAGGCTAGGGTGAATTACCCATGTTCCGCCTCTGGCAGTCGAGGGAGAGGCGAGGTTTGTCGAGTCCCAATGGACATGCCCGCGGGTGGCCTGAATTGCTGGTAGGTCAGTGTGGTGGAATGGCGGCAGAAAGGCATGGCTTGAAGGGGTGGGGAGGTGATGCGGGCTGGCGGTGGAGTTGGCAGCCTTCGGTAGATTCCGACCACTAATAGCTGAGATCCGATTTAAAGAGGTCTGTTAAAATGAGGTTTACTGTACCTGCTTAGCTCGTATTCTTAAACTGATGGCCCCCAGGTTCTAGACTCCCCCCAATATCAGAAACATGTGTCCCTGCCTCAAGAGGCCCAAACTCTTTAATAACCTTATATTTTCAATAAGATCCCCTCTCATCCTTCTAAATTCCAGAGTTATACAAGCCCAGCTACTACTCCATTCTATCAACACATGAGAGTCCCGCCATCTCGGTATTAAACCTTTGTGACCCTAACGCTGCACTCCCTCATAGCAATAATGTCCTTCCCACAAATTTTGGAGACGCAAAACTGCACACAATACTCCCGGTGTAAGTCTCTCTAGGGCCATGTAACAACTGCAGAAGGACCCTCTTTGCTTCTATACTCAACTACTCTTGTTATGAAGGTCCAACCTGCTATTAGCTTTCTTCATGCCTGCTGTACCAGCATGCTTACATTCAGTTTTTCCTGATGAACAAGGTCCCCCAATCCCTTGTACTTCCCCTTTTCCCAACTTGACACCATTTAGGATAATAATCTGCCATTCCTGTTTTGCCACCGAAGTGGAAAACCTCACATTTATCCACATTAAACAGCATCTGCCATGCATTTGCCCCACTCACCCAACCTGTCCAATCCACCCGCATCTCTTAACATCATCCTCAACAATTACAGCGCCACCCAGTCTTTGTGTCATCTTGCAAATTTTCTAATGTTACTTTTAACAGCTTAATCTGTGATGCTGCCCGACCCCATGCAATTACTCCAGCACTTGCGACTTTTTTTTGTGCTGAAAGAACACTGGTGTAGGGGAGTTCAGCTCCACAATTGGCCCATTAGAAGCGTATGACTGTTTGAGGCCCTCTGGTCTGATTAAATTGCAGCCTGCCTCGCTTCTGGGAAAAGATGGGCCTTAAGGCCGGTCCCAGTGATTCATAGAAAAACACTTGGGTGTCAGCACAAAATAAGTAATCTTCAAGGGAAGTATTTTTGTGCTGGCAAGTAGCCGTATTATAACTTCTGGCTTTCTTAGTGATCTTTGCTGTTGGCAAATATTCCACAAGACAATTTTGTTTGGACAGGAACTACAGATTCTGGTATATACCAATGATTAGAGAAAAAATGTTAGACCAACTCAGTGGTCAGGCAGCATCACTGGATGAAAAGGAAGGCGATGTTTTTAGGTTCTGGACCCTTCACTCAATCTCTACTTAAAAATATCTATCCACGTCAGTCTGTGGCAATAATTCCCACACATTCACCTCACAACTCTGGCAAGAAGAATTCCTTCCTCATCACTATTCTAAATGTATGTCCTATTCCTGAAGGCAGCGCCCCCAGCGTTCTAGATTCTCCCATAAGCGCCCATTCTTCGTTACTTGTGTGACCAAAAATATGACAAATTGTGTAATACCTTTGTTCTAACTCAGAAAAGCAATACAAGGTATATGTTCTGCATTGTATAATGAATCATATACTTTTTCTCTAAGTTTATCAATGAAATTTATGTTATGCTGACAAGGGTGAAGGTTAAATGTTGAATGGTCAGGTGTGTGACCTCACACGAAGCCTTTTTTTCATAACTCATTTTTATCTTGTAAACTCTGTGAATTTAAAAAAAGTTAGAATGTTCATATCTTTAGCAGACATTCATTTATAGATTCTGTAAGGTAGAAATAGGAATGAATAAGAATTAATCCTTACAAGAAATGTTTTAAATTTATTACTTTAAAAAAAAAAAAAAATTAAAATGCGATGCCAACTGGTCACTGTGGTAACATTTTTGGTTCACTTTCAAAGAATGGCTCATTCCATGGAAACGTCCTTCCACATTCCACTTTTCTCCAGTCATTCTTATTTGGTAAGTTTCCACTTCTTCCCTCCTCCCTCACATCTTCCCCCTCCCCCCCTCACCCTCCCCCCACCCCCCCCTCCACCCTACCCTCTACCACCCCGCCCACCTCATGGACCTAAACAGTGAGGTATAGTGAGCAACGACCTAGCTCTTGGTGCATCTGCCTGGTCTCAAAGTGGGTGCCTACATCACATGATGGAAGTGCTTGAGACCATTTCATCCTGCAGGCATCTGCTCTGACGGGAATAGACACAAGCCCATAAGACCACGCGACCTGACACCTACTATTAGCTTGCTTTGCCTCTCCCATTGCTTCATCTCAACCTTCTGTGTGCCCATTAGAACTCCTCAAACCCCTGACTGTCTCCACTCCGTCTCGGATCCTACAGAAGATCCATGCTACATAGGATGGGTTGAGATTCCCTTCCACTGGGTGCAGAAGAAGTTTAAAATCAGGAGAGGTATTTGATACCAGTCTGTTCATTTTCGATAAATCCCATTATCAACTCATGTCTGCTTCCTGTGGGAGACCAACAATCAAAATTATTTTAACTCTGGAGTGATACAACACCCGTGCATGTCTCCCACTTATACTCCACCAGACACTTGGTTGGAGCCATAAGATCTGCACCCATGATAGATATGAGAAGTTAAAAAGGACGCCTGAGATTCCTTCAATCTCACTTGCCTTCCCAGTCAAATTATGACATTTCTGTCCTATTTTGCCCGACTTTGTCGTCTCTACTGTAAATCAAGTTAGTAATTAAGCGAGTCAGAGGCAACATCCTGAAAGACAAGGATGTTTCAATCAAGAGCCTTCTTCGAATCTTTCCTCCATGAAACAATGGATAAAATTTAATGAAAAAAACCTTTATCGTTGAAATAATTCTTCCCTTAGGTATGAACCTCTTCAGAGAAATAATGAAAACTTATTAAACCTAGTGAAATAATTGTTCCACTGCTGAGATGTTGGTGAACGAGAGTGGGGCCTTCCCTCCTTAAACATGCAGAGGAAAATGGACTGAGGCCAAGGGCAGACAAGCCTTGATACACAAGAGACTACAAATATTTGAATCCTTGAAAACCAAAAAACAAATTGTTCGAGTAACACGGTGGCTCAGGCAATGTCCATGGATGTAAATGGCCATAACATAGAACCTAGACTGGTACACATAGGAACAGGCCATATGGCCACCACGTGTTTGTGCTGAATATGATGCCAAAATAAACAAATCTCCATTGCCTGCACGTGAATCCACATCCTTCTATCTTCCCCTGCATATCCATTTGTCAATCTAAAGCCTCTTAAATGCCACTATCGTCTTGCCTCCATCGCCCCTCCTGGCACATGATCCAGGCACTCAATCCCCCTGGTATAAAATAAACTTACCTTAAAAATTGTTCCATTTATGCCTTAAGTAATGCCCTAGTCTTTACATTTCAGTCAATGCTTTAATACAAAACTCTCAATCAGGCCTGACCTTATTAAATGCAAAGAGACTCAAAGGATCATAAGGGCTTCCCCAAGTAAATTACTAAATATGATGGAATAATGGCAGCAGAGATAATTAATACTGTTTATGAATTTAATTCAATACATTCTTGAAAAGCAAAGAGGTTAAAAGTTATTTGTCATACTGGAATGTGCTGAGGTTTACAATCAGATCAGTCCATGATTCCTTATTGAATGGTGGAAGATGTGTGAGAGTGTTTCCTTGATTTTGGGACACATGTTATGCATGTTTGTAAATAATTGTGATTGTAAATTAGTTTGGATGTGGTGTTTTCTATTGTTAATGGAGAAAGACTCAGCCTTATGACCTTGGGACAGCACGGTTACGCAATGGAAAGAGCCCAGAGACCCTAGGCACTGTCTTTAACTGAGTTGTTATGTTCTCCCCGTGACCTCTGGGTTTTCTTCCTCCGGTTCCCTTCCGGTTTCTTCCCACATTCCAAAGATGTAGGGTAGTGATAGGGTAGTGCTAATGTACGGGATCGCTGGTCGACCACAGACTGTTTGGTCGGTCCCGAGCACTTGCCGCCGAGAACAAAGAAGGACCCGTGACTATATTGAATACTGTTGTACTCCCTGTAGTGCCCTAAACGTATTGCGTATTGAAAGCAAAACAAATAATATTACAGCACCAGAGCACCTGGATCATATAGTACAATTCAATCACACTTGGTGGGACTGCAGGTGTCTGTTTCCGTGCTAAATATCACTAAACTGAAACATAAACTAAACAGACCTAGCACTAATTGAGCAATAATGAATTTCAATGTCCGGTTTGTTCTATATCCTGCATATCATTGTGCCAACGGAAGTGGCTCCTGCTATTTTTTTTCTGATCGTCCTCCGGAGTGCCGCAATAAACAATCTCATTCTCCAGCCCTGTTCAGCTCATCACAGAAGCACAAATGGCCAAGAATATTGTCCTGATACATTGCTCAGCCTGCTCCAATTATGCAACTGCATCCTTGTGTTTCTTCACATCATTTGCCTGCCAACATAATTGCTTGCATCTTTTTGCAGCCAGCAGCAGCTTTTTGCTCGCCATCAAAATGGGGAAAAAAATACATTTTGGAGGATGGGCAATCGGGTTGGCCATGTGAATGAACATTTCCTGTCACAGTTTACATTGTTTTTCCAGCTCTCTTAAAGATTATTGAAATGCTTCTGGGAATTATTGTAGATATTGTTAAAGGGGAAAATTAGTGCAAGAGCCAGTTCTTATCACTCAAAAACCTCTCTTGTATCTTATACTTGTAAACCTAGGGCAATTATTCCATTAATGTATTGTAACCAACTATTATAAATACCTTACAGGGAGCCCTTGAAAACTGTGTAGCCATGAAGCAGCAACTAGGAGTTGAAGATGCAAACAATTTTGTCTGTAAAAAGAGAGGTTTTTCACAATTGGCATAAGGTTCTCAGTCCCTGCAACAAGTCCGGAAATTAATAAGCTGAAACCAAATATGGCGATGCCTTTGTGGAAATTCCACAGTATTAAATGAAATCTAACTTAAAAAGGAACAATAATTAAACTCTCATGGCAACACTTCTTGTTCCACGGGGGTGGGAGGGGGTAGTGGGGGGGTAGGGGGTGGGGGGGGGGGGGTAAATGTTATTTAGGGGGTGGGGGTAGGGGGGGGAGGTATGGGTTGGGGGGGGCAGGGGGGGGGGGATATATTCTATTTCCACTCATATGCTGCCAATTTTCCAGAAGTTATTTCTGTGTTTTCTGTATCTACCCGTCTCATGTTTTACTTCTTGCTTTTTTTTCTTTTTTTTCCTCCACCTTTACTCTCCCTTTTCTCCCCTTTTTTTTTCCTCTGTTTTCCTTTACAACTAGGTGGCACAGCCGGTAAAGTTACCTGCCTTACAGTGCCAGAGACCTGGGTTCGATCCAGACTACAGGCCTGTCGTACGGAGTATGTATTTTCTCCTTGTGACCCTGCGCGAGTTTTTCCCCAGTGCTCCAGTTTCCTCGCTCCCACACTACTGCAAAGACCCACCAGGTTTGTTGGCTAATTGGGCCTTGGTAAAATTGTAAAGTGGTGTGTAGGGGATATACAGGTGTGCAGCGATTGTTGGTCGGCGCGGACTCGGTGGGCCGAAGTGGCCATGTTTCTGTGCTTATCTCTAAGCTAAACTAAATAAAAGCTGGGCCAGGTAGACAGTGGGCAAGGAAGGGAGTTGAGCATTTTCTGGTAGTGACTAAGGGAAGATACAAATCTAGAGCCGAAAGAAGTATCTCATTCCCAGCCCCTCATAAACATTGACATTTACCCTCTCTCGTTCACTCCTACTCTTAGTGCAGGACATACGAGACAAACTTACATTCATGTGTGAGAACACTAAATGCTGGAATAACTCAGCGAGAACAGCCGCATCTCTAGAGAGAAAAGAATGGTGTTATTGGCATTCGAGACCATTCTTCAGGCTGCACGCTGCATGTTTTCTACACCACAGGTTTCTGACTCACTTGTTGCCACACTGCTTCCGCTCCCCCCTCCCACCACCCTCCTATAGGGAAATAGTTCGTCTAAACATTCAGGTTTGTTTTTAATGTTTCCATCTTTGGACTCTGTTGTTCATTTTATTACTCAGCCCATGTAGGACAACATGGCCTTGAAGTAAAACCATTCCAGTCGATGCTGGTGCAGCCGGCCATGAAGAAGCCCCAATCACCCACAATGGACAGGATAATGGTACAAGTGGATCACAGGACCAACCCGAAACGATTGCTTTTGGCCTCCAGAACGCAGCTGGACTGAGGGATCGTGGCTCCCAATTCCCATTACAATGAGAGAGAGAGACAGAGAAAGAGAGAGAGAGAGAGAGAGAGAAGAGAGAGAGAGAAGAGAAGGAGTTCAGACTAGAGCAATGCCTTAAAATCTGCTTCCGGTTGCACTAATAATTATACCAACCAAAGTGTCACCAATGTGTTATTGATTAATCCCTATAGACACACTCACTGCGTCCCTCATCCACAGAAAACCTCTGAAGCAAGAAATGATCACGAGGGTACACAAACGGCTGGAGAAACTCAACGGTGCAGCAACATCTAAGGAGCGAAGAGATAGGGGGCGACGTTTCAGGCCAAAATCAATCGTCAAGACTGATGGAGGTGGGGGGGGTGGGCGGGGAGAAGAAAGGAAAAAGGAGCAGGAGGAGCCGAGGGCTGAGGTGAAGTGGAAATGAGGGAAGGAGACCGCAAGGTTAACAGAATTGAGAAAATTCAATGTCAAGCCCAGAGAGCTGACACCTCAAGTGGAAATTGATGTGCTGTTCCTCCAATTTGCGTGTTTGCCTCACATCTGGGCCGGGAGGAGCCCAGGGAACCGAGAGGTCGGATACGGAATTGGCGGGGAGTAGGGTAGGTGGAGGGCGGTGGTGCATGTGTTCATGTGTCATGAAATGTGGCCAGAAATTCAGTTATGGTATCCAGCTCACTGGGTTTAATTAAAAATCCTTCATGTAGTGTGTCCGGTAAAACCCGCGATAACGCATCAATACTAACCCAAGGCCGTATTTACAAAAAGATATTCCAAGAGCTTTAAATGATTTATTCCATTTCCACAAGAGGGCACTGTATTGCCCTTTCCCATATTCACATTTAGAATTCCAGCAACAAGAGAACGGAAACAAAAGGAAGGGAAATGCAGGCGTGCAGGAAATATGGGGCAATGGGGGCCCAGAGACGGCAGGCAGGCGGCACGTGGTGCAGGCAGTAAGTGCTGCTGCTGCTTCACAGTTTCCATCGCCCCGGGGTTATGAACTCGATATCGGTGATACTGATGTAGAATCAGCACATTCTAAAACCTGTGTTTATTTAGTTTAATTTAGAGAAACCAGCATGGAAACAGGCCTTTCGGTCCACCTAGTCCATGGCCAACCATCAATCGCTCGTTTGCCCACAAGTATCTGTGTTCTCACACTTTCGTTATCCCCTCCCTACACACTAGGGCAATTTACAGAGGCCCATTAACCTAACAAAACCCCACACATTGTTCGGATGTGGGAGGAAAACCCGAAGGAAACCCACACTGGCAGAGGAGAATGGTGCAAACAGCCCCCCCCAAAAAAATGCCACAGACAGCAAGCCGAGGTCTGGATTGAACTCGGGTCCTCTGAGGCAGCGGGCTTTACTAGCTACACCATTGTGGTGCCCCCAGAGCATGCTGAGTCCTCAAGAAAAGTGGGCATAGGTTTATCCACTTTACCCAGAAAGGGAACTGATTGAATGATTAATTGATTAAACGATACATCATGGACCTAGTAGCATTCAATCCATAGAGTCATACTGCACAGCAACATGCCCATTGTGCCGAGCTCATCCCATGCCGACAAAGATTGCCCATCTAAGCTAGTCCCCACTTGCCCATATTATGGTCAATAACCTTCTCAACCTTCATATCTATGTATCAGTCCCAGTGACATTTGGAAGATGTTATAGTACCTGCTTTCTGCTAGAGGAACATGCTAGAAGGCAGGAAACATGTTCCCGATGTTGGGGAATCCAGAACCATGGGCCACAGTTTAAGAATAAGGCGCAAGCCATATAGAATGGAGACGAAGACACGCTTTTTCTAACAGAGAGTTGTTTCTGTGGAATTCTCTGCCCTCAGAGGGCGGCGGAGGCAGTACCTCTGATGCATTCAAGAAAGAGAACTAGATAGGGCACTTTTGAAACTCGTGGAGTCGGGGGATTATGATAGAAGGCAGGAACGTGGTACTGATGGAGGATGATCAGCCATGATCACATTGAATGGCGGTGCTGCTCAAAGGGCCGAATGGCCTACTCCTCACCTATTGTCTAGTTGCTGATGCTTGCCTCACCTCCTCCTCTGTCAGCTCCCACCACCCTTCTAGTGAAAAAATAGCCCTTCAAGTTTCCTATAAAATCTTTCACTCCATCTCAAAACCCGTGTCCACTGGTCCTTGTTTCCCCCTGTGGCATTCACCATAACTATTTCCCTCATGAGTTTTATACTCTAAAGATTAACCCTTCAGCCACCTGTGCTCTCCGGATAAAGCCAATCCTGTCCCAAATCGATCCCCCTAGCTCTGGCCCTGAGTCAGGCAAGATCTTCAATAAAAAAAGGAGGCTGTCCAAGGGTGATTTACTGGGACCATAGAGGTTGTCCTTTGAGAGATGACAGACCAGTTTTGGGACTGAGTACCTTGGGAGTTAGGAAAGAATAGATAGGTAACCTTAATCAAGTGGTGGCAGATCTTGAGGGGAACACAAGGAATTGTGTAAATGTGGGAATTCCATGGGAGCTCTATTTTCCTTCCATATCCCAAACGAAGCGATGTAGCTTCACTGGCTACTGTAGCTCAATATTTGGTATAATCTCTGATTTACAAGTTGCTCCAGGGCTCATTGTAGATGGGACACCAAGTGCTGCTGTAAGATTAATCAAGTCAGTGAAAGATACTTACTCCTTTGTTCAAACTAATTTGTGTGAGTGTAAAAAACTTTAAGGCATTGAATCAAATGTACAAAACGGAAATGAAGCCTTTAATATTTGAGGAACCTTCATCACTTAGTAATGCACAAATCGTTGCCAACCGTAATGATGTTGGATGTGTCAATACCTTAAACAGTCCAATTTTAGTTCGGCACGGAAACAGTCCCTTCGGCCCACCCGAGTCCACACCAACCCGCAATCCCCAGTACACAAACACTATCAGACACACACTAAGGACAATTTACAATTTTATCAAGCCAATTTAAACCTAACAAACTAGTACGTACACTGGAGGAGTGAGAGTGGTAACTGAAGCTCCCGGAGAAAACGCATGCAGGTCGCGGGACAACTTACACACCCCATACAGACAAACCCACATTGGATCAAACTCAGGTCCTCTGCACACTACTTCCTTGCCACCATTCCAGTACAATTCCATACAATTCAGTGTCTAACTTGGCAGTGATTGCATCAAATTGGGGACCTCTTGCTGAAAAAGAAATTTAGGGCCTCAACCTGAATTGAAAAAACTTTCACGTCACATTCACAGGATGTATATAATAAGCGATTTGACAAATGTATGTCTTTCTATCACAGTAGGTAACACCTCAATGTAAATTATCACCTTACGTTAACCTCCAAAACCCTTTGAATAAAAAGTATTTCCTAAACAAGTTATTGTGTTTCCTAATCATTTTGTGTGTGAAATTAGGTCACACCAACTGATGATGAATAAAAATGATAACAGGCCCTGAAACAAAAGTATACAAAGACCAAGAACTCGAAATACTCTCATTTAATTAAGAGAAGTAAATCCTTCACTAGCTTCACACAGTATGATGGTTAATCAAAAAAGTATAAAAACAGTAAATTGCACATGTGGCTTATTGAGAAATTATAAAAGTTTAAATAGTAGGTATCCTGTTCTTAAACATGTAAGTTAGTTTGGTCATGGATATACTCAGAAGGGTGTTTCCTGCTCTTTTTACAGTTTTTTAGCACCACAATAATGTTTATTTCCCATCACAAACCATTGGTTTAGCCTTCGCAATGCTTCACACTGTTGTCTTTCATAGATGAATTTTACACTGAAGATTTAATTTGATGTTCCTAGATATAGTTTAAACAGCTGGAATCATCTCAACATGCTATTCAAGTCCTCACGTAATAGACTTCCATTCAGTAGATTTCTTTAATATTTTGGAGATGTTTAGATGCATAATGGTTGAAATAATTACGGTAAATATTGTTTTGCAGCATTTTATTCACATTCACAACCTATCATCAAAATCTTGCAAATGGTAATTAAAGATGTTATTTTGTGCTTTTAAATTATCCCAGCCAAAAACTTAAGTTGCTCTGCGTGTTGACAGCTGATCTTACCAAGTAGTAATGCAAATTCGCTATTTTTATGTAAAGGTTACATATTATGCTGCCTATAGATTCCGTACTCTGAAGATTATCGTTTGAGTTGTAACTAAATGTCCTATTCCCTATGAAAATTGCTTGCTATAGCTGCACGTCCTGCCCGTAGCCGAATCATGATTGTGTCATTTTGGTAAATTTAATTGCTAAATGGCTCCTTGAATATTGGTAAACAAAAAGATATACATGTAATTTTTCTTGTGGGAGAATGGATGCACTTTATCCTCACCTGGCACAAAGACTTTCAATTTAAAAACTTACTATTTGAATCAAAATAGAATATTCTGATACAGTCGCCTTTGTCTGCTGACATATAATTTATCAAACAATATTCTAAAACACACAGCAAAGTGAGAAATGTGAAGCAAAAATGTAATCTGCACGAGATGTTAGAAATTATATAAATAATGGAGGATGTGATTGATCACCAAAAAGTATCTGCACTTGCTATCATATCGTTAGATGATTGCTGCAATTATCCCTTACTCAATTATTTTTGAATTGGTTTAAATCATTATGAATTTGAAATGGAACACTTCCAGATAGAATACTACAAGTCAATGTCCAGATTTAAATTACAGCTTGTTCATGGCTTTTTCATGGATCACCTAAATAATACCTAGAATTCACATCCACATACCGCCTACTGTGAGGTACGTTACGTATCAAGTGCCATTTCCCAATTCACTCAAGGCATTTCTTCAGTGAATACAGCCCCCAG